>JAODXP020003684.1:0-34939 GCA_027497455.2 Sardinella longiceps
AGCCTGCATCTAGTCTGCATCAAGTGTAACGCACCGGCTCAAGTGCGCACATTTAGGGGAGACCACGCAGTGTTCAAATAATAAGAAGAAAGGAATTGATTAAATAAAGAGATTAACAAAGTATATAAAGGATAAGTAAAGATAAAGATAAGCATAAAGTGTAGTGTAGTCAGTATAGTGTTCAGCCAAAGAAAAGTGATGCACGAATCCGTCCATGGGAAAACAAAGAAACAAACGACAAAACAAAATGCCAGGGAGGAGGAAGCAGCCACGTTGGTAGGAAGGGGAAGCGTCTTATAGCACTGTCAATTAGGCACACCTGGACAGACAAACAGGGGAACAAGCGCCATGGCACCCATGTGCCAGTAGGCGGGGTTAGTACAGGTCAACCAGGCCACCAAAACGGCAGGGCCCTAACATAAGATATAAAACCCCTATGCTTAGCTTTTATATACATTTTTAGATTACATTTCTTACCTCCGCCAAGGAGGCTATGTTTTCGCCGCCATGTGTCTGTACTGTTTCATAACTTGAAAAGTACTGCACAGATTTGGATGAAATCTAAGGACAAACTGTGTTTTGGGACAAGTAAAAACTGATTTTGGTGGTGATCGGTGATCCAGAACACAATCTGGAATTTTAATTGTGTCTGTGACCACATCATCTTGATGGAGGCCTGCACTCTCAGATTGCTTTTCTAGTGTTTTAGTGATATCCTTTCAGCTGAGTAGTAACACAAAAAGTTCTCACTTGGCTTGTGCCATTTATTGTATATCGTAACAGACAGTACAGCTAAATGGCATGCTTCTTGCTCTAGCTACGTCTGTAGTAGCTTCTCCATGTACACAGAGCGCTAGCTCCCTCTAGAGGAATTACCTGGCAATAGCTTCACATTAGGTATATACCACAGTTTTACTGTAGTGCTTAAATGCATCTACTCACAGCAATCAGTTAAGCCCAATATGATTAAGGTTATGGTGATGATGACTATGATGAAGAGGAAGACTATGCAACAACCACCCGCTCATTCTTTGCTTTAAAGCAGATATCTTTTTATAATAATATTTTGTATTGGATGGCATGTAGTCATATGAAGGGTTGATAACCAAAATCATAACTGCCACTAGCCATCTATAATGTGCATTCTGCAGTTCTAGTTGGTAAATGACCTCAAAATAAAAGAAAACCTATAGTTGCAATATGGCATTGCTCACTGCATGGATATCAACCACCTAGCCCTACCACCTAGCCCTACCACCTACACCTACCAAATACATCAAAATAGTGCTGCTTTAAAAACAAACAATCAAAAAACAACGCGCATCTCTCCGCACTGTTTGTGCACGTGTATGTGTGGAGAACAGTGAGAGGACAGTTACCTAGACCTCTAAGACCTGCTGCCAGATGTGCAGTACGATGATGTTGGGGCTTGAATGGGGTGACCTCTGTAGTTCTTGCTTCTGTTTCACTGCAATTGAAACACAGTATAAAAATACTTTGTTAAAATTATTAAATTCCCAATCCTGTATTTTTCAGTTTACATTAAATGTTTCATGACACCTTGTAGATATGAGAAGTAGTAAATCAGTAGCAAAAGTCCTGCATGGGACTTGTGCAAATTAATTGTGCACTTGTACACTAAAGTCAGAGGTATGCATCATGAAATTTGAAGTTACTTTTCTTTGGTCTATAAATACAACGTAGAGGTTGATTTACTACTGTGAGGGTAGCAAAACCAGGGGGATACTTATAAAAAAGGGATTTGTGAACCTGCAACCTCTATTTTGTATCTACAAGGTGAAAAAATTCTGCAACTTTTAAATTGCATGTGTTTTTGAGTAGCCTACAAGTATATGCACAAAAGCTTAGCAGTTTTGCTACTTATTTACCTCAATGCCCCCAGTAATTGCAACGTGGTTCAATGACACAACGTGCTAATTTCATTTTATTTTAGCATGATAACTATGCTAGTGGAGCACTGGAGTCAAATGAGTAGGCTACATCTCTCTATATAGGAGTTTGGTACCGTTTCTTTGTCCATGCATCAAACTTTATAATTAAATAAATTACAATAATAATGACAGCCACCGAAACCACATGTAAATAAGCTAATAAACCGCTGTGGTAATTAAATGCAACAATCGTTTTTTTCTGCTTCAGCAAACTGTTCCACCGAAGGCAAAGCTAGCCGCATAACTGAAGTTAAACTGTGTTAAAAAAAACACTTACACATCCGATAAAAATTAATTACAAAAACACAACTTACCTGGCAAAGTGGCTCTCTCTATCGTAGGCTCACCGTCGTCAGAGAGGGAAGGAAAGAAGGACTCTACCGTCGTACAGTAGGCTAACGTTACGAGTCTTCTGGGTCTTCTCCCAGTTGGCTGTAAATTATTGGATACTCAATCCCGCCACATATAATTTGCAATAATATATAATAGTTAAAAAAAGACATTTTCTCGTGTAACATTTCACTTTATCTCTTAATATATTCGCATTATTCTCGAAATCCTTCATTAATAATACGCTGTTTTTACCTCAGGCGATGTTTTGAGCAGCTAAGACAGTAAAGAACGTGAAGTTCAGTTAACCAATCGGAACGTTTTAGCCGTTACTTGACCACGCCTCTTGCAGATCCGGTAACTCTTGCAGATCAGATACCCACAATAACGTTATTCTCAATGTAAAACGGACTATACTTCAGCAGAGTCATGGCTTTATAAGTTTGGATGTGTCAGTTTACAAGAATAAAACCCACAAGATCGTTTTATGTAAGTGTTTTCTTTCTGTCAGAGGATTTTAAACTACACCTTAATGTTTAAATTGCGCATATTTTTCCGTTACCCAAAGGAAGCACAGAACTTCTTCACAGCTTAGAGCTGTTGTCTATGGACGTTAGCGGCTATATAGCAAGCTAACCGTCAAAACGGCACTTCTGTAGGCTTCTGAACACATCTAAATTTATTAACATGGTAACATTCACACTCTAGCATGTTCATACGATCTTGCTGTCAACAAGTAAGACCAGACAGTAAGCTGTGTTACTCTAATATAATCAATTTGCCTATTAGCAAGCTAACCGGAGCTAACACCAACGTTAGCAAATACGTGAGTTAGCCAGCAACATCAGGACACTGCAGACAAATTTGGCTGTGAATAAATATATTCTGACCATGAATCATTTGGGTGAAAGTGAGTCTTAAAAACCGCTATGTTCATCATATTGTTTGATGGCCTGGTAAATTATAATAAGGTGTTAAGTGTACTTGCTACTCCTCACCTCCATTCATTTGAATGGTCTTCCGATCTTTCGTTTACCCCCCAAACTGGACGTCACACATGTCATAATGGCAAAATTCCCGGATGTTTGAAATCGTAAACATGGGCGCTGCCATGACGATTGTCATTCAACATCCGGTCTAGCAACGCATTGACTTAACGTTGTGATATTTGGTGTTTTAACGGTCTAATATAAGTGGTCTTACTATGAAGTTGTGCTCACTATATCCATCAATAAAGTTAGAACAGTTCATCGCCAGATAAAAAATGATGTTTTCAGCAGTAAAAACGGTGTTTCTACGGCTGCAATAAGGAGTTTTGTGATCGTGGTATTTCATGAAAATTACGTTGATTTGAATGAGAGGCAGCGTCTAACGGAAGTTCCAAGACAATCGGAGGGCAAACGCGAGGTATGTCTGCTACCGAGAACACGGCACCCGAGAACCAGTTAAGATTAAGCTCATTCATTGGTCAATAGTTTACGCCTGCGTGTTGGAGTTTCTCTTTAGCGGGCTCTTTAAAGATGGCTGGGCGGAACTTCGGCGCTAGTTTCCGGTGTTGGATGTGCGGGAGCGTTTGTTCGAAGCAAGGAAACGTCTTGAGTTTTGCAAAATTCACAGCAGCATTGTTTTTTTCCTTTTCTTTTGTTTAAGTTTTAGTGTCAGGGTTAGTTTGATTTGGGAATATTTTGTGAGTGCACTGGCCGACGGCCTGTATAGGTCCGGTATACAGTGCGTTTGCTGATATTTCCTAATCATCATGGAGGGAGAGCAGGAGGATTGTTGGAGTATGGATGATTTGGATGAGGATGATGGTAGTTGGCGACTTAGGAAGGTGGTTAAAGCTAAGAGAGTGAGGGAGAACAGGGAGAGGGAGGAGAAATTGAATGTTGTTGTGAGGTTTGAGGAAGATGGAGGAGTTAAGAGTATGGATCCAATAAAGCTGACGAAAATAATTAAGAATCAAGTGGGAGAAGTGAAATATGCAAGAGTTTTGAATGATGGTAATTTGTTGATTGGATGTAACACTGAAGAGCAAGTTGGAAGGGCTGAAAAATTGCAAACAGTTGGAAAAGCAAAAGTAGTGAAGAGTGTGAAAGTTGGTGGTCAAGGAAGTAAGGGGGTGATTTATGGGATTCCTCTGTCAGTGGACATGAAGGACTTAATCAAGAATGTAAAAGAAAAGTGTGAAGCTGTTCAAAGTGCTAAACGGTTGACCAGGGGGTTTGAGAAAATAGAAACTGAATCAGTTGTGATTCAGTTTAGTACTAAAGAGTTGCCCTCAGCCCTTTACTTTGGATACATGAGGTATAATGTAAGAGAGTTTACTCATAAACCAATGAGGTGCTTTAACTGTCAAAAGTTTGGCCATCTAGCTAAAATGTGTAAGGGTGAAAAGAGATGTGCAAAGTGTGGTGGAGCTCATGAGTATGGGGTGTGTGGAGAAAATGCAATTCCTAAATGTTGTAATTGTGGAGGGTCTCATAGTGCGGCTTACTGGGGATGTGAAGTAATGAAAAGGGAGACTGAAATTCATAATATGAAAATTAAGAACAAGGTTACTTATGCAGAGGCAGTTAAAAGGGTGGAACATTCAAGACCTAGTGGAAGCAATGTGAGAGAAGAAGCTCCAGGGAGAGTGTGGTCTCAGAGACAAGTGACTGCTAAAGAAAGGGAGAAAAATGAATGGGAGGAAAAGAAGAACCTAGTGATCTTTATTGCAGGGGTGATTAATGCTACTTCTGAGGTGAAGTCAAAAACTGAAAGGATACAAATTATTACAAAAGCAGCAGTTCATCATTTGGGCATGACCGGGTTAAAATGGGAAGAGGTCAGAGATGGCCTTAGTGGGATGCTACCAAGTCAAGAAGGAGCTGTAGGGTGATTTTATTGTTCATGTTAATTCTCCAATGGAATGCAAGGAGTTTGTTAGCCAATGGCCAAGATTTTAAACAATTTATAGTTAGTAGGTTAGTAAAGCCTGATGTATTATGCATCCAGGAAACATGGCTAAGACCAAGGTTTGATTTTGTTTTACCTAACTATGTTGCCATAAGACGAGACCGGGAGCAAGGGCAAGGTGGTGGTTGTATTACATTTGTGAGACAAGGTGTACCTTATAGATTATTGGGTCTTGGTAAGGAACAAGAATATATAGTAGTGGAAATATGGGCAGATAAAAAGAAAGTAGTAATAATTAACTATTACAACCCTTGTAAACCATTGGAATTAAATGAACTAGAGGGGGTAGAAGGACAGGACCAGAATAATGTAGTATGGTGTGGGGATTTTAATGCTCATAATACTCTGTGGGGAGGAGAAAGAACAGATAATAATGGGCAAGTCATTGAAGAGTTAATGGACATTAAATCTTTAGTTTGTTTAAATGATGGGAGTGGAACGAGGATTGATGTTAGAACTGGTAAAGAATCAACATTAGACTTAACTCTTTTATCCAGTAGATTGGTTCCAAGGTGTGAATGGGAAGTGCACAAGGGGAGTACTATTGGAAGTGATCACTTCCCAATACTATGTACACTAGATATTGATGTTGGTTTGAGTGTGGAAGAGAGTCATGGGAGGTGGATTTTCAAAAAGGCAGATTGGGAGAGATTTATGGAAACAAGTGATTTATATATTAATTTAATCCAAGAAACTGAGGATGTTGAGAGGAATGAAATTGAGTTGAGGCAGAGTATTTATATGGCAGCAATGGTTTCTATACCAAAGAGTTCTGGAAAGTTTGTAAAGAAAGTAGTACCATGGTGGGATGCTAACTGTGAAGAGGTTGTTAAAGAAAGGAACAGGGCTTTTAGAAGATTAAGAAGAACACATAATTTTCAACATTTAATTGAATATAAACAAGCACAAGCAGTAGTAAGACGGACAATAAGACAAAGAAAAAGGTCATATTGGAGGGATTTTTGTAGTTCAATAGGTAGCACTACTAATATTAATGACATCTGGGGAATGATTAAAAAAATGGAGGGGAATAGGAGGGAATGGTCCTATCCAATTCTTTCTAATGGAGATCAGTTGGCTATTTCAAACTTGGAGAAAGCTGAAATGATGGTAAATACTTTTAGTAAGGTTCACAGTTCTAATAATCTAACAGATGAAGAGAAAAGGAGTAGGGAAGGAACAAGGAGTAGGTATATTGATGTTATTCAAAAGAAAGATAAACTAGAAGATAAGTATAATGTTCCATTTACTTTGAATGAATTAAGAAATGCATTGGGTAGATGCAAAAGTTCTGCTCCTGGTAAAGATGAGATTTGCTATGACATGTTGAAACACCTTAGTGATAATGCCTTGCAAGTAGTTTTAAAGTTGTTTAATAAAGTGTGGGAGGAAGGGAGGATTCCCTCAGGGTGGAAGGAAGCCATTATTGTTCCCATAAGAAAGCCTGGAAAAGATGCTAGTAGCCCTACTAATTATAGACCTATAGCTCTTACTTCTCATTTAGGGAAGTTAATGGAGAGGTTGGTTAATGGTAGACTAATGCATTTTATGGAAGAAAAGGGGTTGATGGCCAGTTGCCAAAGTGGATTTAGGAAGGGGAGAAGTACCATTGATTCAATCTTATGTCTTGAGGATGAAATAAGAAAAGCTCAAGTTAAAAAAGAGACAGTTGTGGCAGTGTTTTTAGATGTGGAAAAGGCCTATGATATGTTATGGGTAGAGGGTCTCTTAATTAAATTGCATGTGTTAGGTATTGGTGGAAACATGTTTAACTGGGTTATGGATTTTTTGAATAATAGAAGTATTCAGGTAAAAATAGGAAAAGATATATCCAGAAGGTGGTTAGTTGAAAATGGGACTCCTCAAGGAAGTGTCATTAGCCCTCTGCTGTTTAACATAATGATTAATGATATTTTTTCTAATGTTGAGCCAGGTATTGGAAAGTCATTATTTGCAGATGATGGGAGCTTATGGAAGAGGGGGAAAAATGTGCAGTTTACTTTGAAGAAAATACAGGAAACTTTAACTCTAGTGGAAAATTGGGGAAAGAGGTGGGGTTTTAGATTCTCTATTGAGAAGACTAAAGTGGTGTTTTTTACTAGAAAGAAAATTGATGAAAGTCTTAAATTAAAGATGTATGGTAGGGACTTGGAAAGGGTTAACAGTTTTAAATTTCTGGGTGTCTTTTTTGACTCTAGACTTACATGGAGGGAACATGTATCTAAGGTTATTGACAAGTGTAAAAAAGTTATGAATTTAATGAGGTGTCTTAGTGGAATGGACTGGGGGGCCGACATGACTTCTTTGAAACAGATTTACATTTATTTAATTAGAGCCAGAATGGAGTATGGGTGTTTGGCATATGGATCTGCAGCCAAGTCAGTTTTAGCTGGGCTAGATATAGTCCAAGCTAAAGCGCTTAGGATATGTACAGGAGCTGTGCGCTCTTCCCCAGTATGTTCTTTGCAAATAGAAACAGGAGAGATGCCACTGTATTTGCGGAGGAAACAGTTGCAGGCAAATTACTGGGTCAATTTGATGGGTCAGAGGTGTGATCACCCAGTTAAAGTTACTATCCAACCAAGCTGGGAGAGAGAAGTGACAAATCTCTCAAGTTTTGGATGGACAGGGGAGATTGTGGCTCAAGAACTGGCTATTCTTGATAAAAGCTTCTGCTCAGGAGTACTGTGGCCTTCAGTTCCATTATGGCAACTGGAGGTAAATTTAAGGCTGAGAATCCAGAGGTGAATTTGGTGCAGGTATTTCTGTGCCATATTCAAGAAAGTTATCAAGACCATGTATTAATCTTTACAGATGGGTCTAAAGATCCAGAGTCTGGTGCTTCAGGGGCAGCTTTTGTTGTTCAGGGCTGGAATACGCACAATTTTAAAAGAACTTCAAATTTTCTGAGTGTATTTACTGTGGAATTATATGCAATATTAATGGCAGTACAATGGACTGGGCAGATTCAGAACCGTAAAGTATTGATATGTAGTGACTCTGTGTCAGCTATTAATAGTTTGGGGAAAGGGTCTTCAAAATGTCGTCAGGACCTTATTCATGAAATTTTAATGCTAATAAGAGATGCAACAATGAGGGGGGTAGAAATTTCTTTTTTATGGGTCCCAGCACATGTGGGCATTGTTTCAAACGAAAAGGCGGACAAGCTTGCCAAAAAAGCTGTGGAGAAGGAAGAGGTGGATGTTCATATAAATTTGTCTAAGTCAGAAGGCAAAAGTATTGTGTGGCAGGAAATTCTTTCCAAATGGCAACAATACTGGGAGCATGAAGAAAGAGGAAGACATCTATTTTCTTTATCTAGTAGAGTGATTGATTCAGTTAATGTTTCTCAGAAAGGTATGAGACGTAAGGAAGAAGTTGTCTTTGCTAGATTAAGAATAGGGCATTCTTTCTTGAATAGTACCCTCTGTATTTTAGGTAAGCATGAAAATGGTTTGTGTACTTGTCAGGAGCTGGAGACAGTACCACATGTAATAATGTCTTGCATTAAGTATGACTTTCAGAGACAAGAATTGATCAGAAATTTGAAAGAGATTGGGCTGACAGATTTGTCCCTGAAAGGAATTTTAGAAATAGGGTCAAGTGGAAGGGGAAAAAGGATTTTCTTTAAGTTTTTAATGGACACAGGTCTATTTCAGAGAATTTAGTGGATAAAGACCTGTAGGTGGCAGTAATGCAACTTCTTGGATGTCAACTGCCTTTAAACCCCAAAGAAGAAGAAGAAGAAGATGGCTGACGACACAGGTAAACTTTTTGTTTATATACGTAGTTTATTGCCCTTTTGGAGTAATTTTGTGCCTCAAACGATCAAAGTTGTGTTTGCACATGCACACGTAAGTAGCCTAATGCATATCCTATCCTGTCAATTGTGAGTTTTTTACGTAAGTTAACGTTATTGTGAGGAAAGGCATCGCAACGCAATGAAATGCATGGCGTTACTCACAAGAATATTACGTTAGAGTAAATGTTGCACGGTTATAACGCGTAGTTCATAAACTAAATCAATTTAGACTGTTTGTAGTGAAGCAATATTAACGTTAGGCAAGTGTTTGCAAAGTTAACGTTTGTGTATACGTGTGGGTCTTACTAACGTTAGAATATAGCAGGTTAAATGTGTAAAGTAATTGATGATTTCATGCATAACGTTACAGTGGGCAGGGTGGAATCCAGAGACATAGGCTTAGTATGGTTACAAAATGTTATGTGGATTAGATATGATTTCCCTAACGTTAATTAATTGTGAGGAATTACATTGTTATGCAAAATCCAATAGTTAATTTAAAATGGGTGTAACCAGGCTATTGTCAGTGTTTTTTTACACAGAAAAAAAAATAAAAGAAAGAAATGTGGTATGAATCTCAATTTAAACAATGGTGTGAACGATGCAAAATTAATTAAGGATTAATTAGGATTCTGCCACTTTCAGGGGGGGTATTCCAAGAAGCTGGTTAAGCCGGTTTGCTGGAAGTAAGAAAAGATATCCCTTCATTAGTCTCACAATGGAGAAATTTTCATTGTTACAGCATCCAAGACAGACAGCCAGACATCAAACAACATCCAGCCATTCATCCATCTGACACACAGACTCACATCAGTCTCCCATGTCACTACCCACACCACAGGAAGTTGTATACCTGAGTACCAGTAAACTAAAGTTTACATTTCAAGTCGTGGTAAACCTCATAATAGCGGAGCCTCGACTCCTAATTCTTTTAATTGAACAAAGCCAGCAGGCTCTTCCATTAGTAGGTTTAACTAACTAAACCAGGTATATTACTTAACCACCTACTTGGAGTACTGCCCAGGGCATTGATGTTATCCTGTTTTGGGCCTTGGGTTATAGGCCTATGGCTGCCAAAAAAAACCTGCTTCAATCATGAAAAAATTGTTCCGTTTACACAATCATTAAAACCAGCCAGGAAGACTGTCACAAACAAGTCAAAGAAATGGATAGCCAACCAGATGTCTTAAAAATGACTAAGAACTATAACAGTGTTTAGTGTTTACCCCTGTATGGCTGTAGACATTGCTCATTAAAAAAAAAAAAAAAAATATAGTAGTTTTCAGCAACTGAAACCCCGTCCGTTTAGACTGTGTGTAGGTCAAAGTCAAAGTGATCTTTATTGTCCATCAAACCATGTAACAGTACATTGACATTAACAGTAAGCACACAGTAAAAATTTCAGCAAAATCCGTCGAGCTTTGCAAACAGCAAGTTGAGTAGGAAGGCCTGGTCCTATTTATTATTCACTATTAGATAGGGCCCCATGTGACCTACAGGCCCCAACTCTAGAATCGACTTTGGGTGTTGGTTTTCCATGTCAGGTTATCAATGATGTGCACCCCCAGGAACTTGTTGCTTTTCACTTATTCCACAGCACTGTCCTTGATGGTGAGAGTTGTATGTGGCTTGTGATTCTTCCTGAAGTCCACAGTTCTTTCCGCTGTTTTGTTGATATTGATGTGTAGGTTTTTGGTGTCACACCTGTTGATGTGATGGTGTATCTCCTCTCTGTAGGCTGCGTTGAAGGCAGAGCTGAAGTCAATTAACAGAATGGCAAGCAGACGTTGAGCCAGGATGATTTGTAGTGATCATCATGATGGGAGTGAGTGCTATGGGCAAGTAGTCATTCAGAGTTGTTGCTGGAGATTTCTTGGGTAGCGATGTGATGGTGGCTATGTAGCATTCTCGTATGATGGCTTGGCTCAGAGAGCTGTTGAATATATCTGTGAGTAATTTAGCAGTCTCTAAGAGCACACATCCAGCTATGTTGTTGGGGCCAGTAGTCTTCCTGGGGTTCACCTTTTCAATGGTCCTCCGCATGCCAGCCATGACCAGTTGAAGTGTTGCATCGTCCGAGCAGTGAGGGGCTTTTGTTGGGATAACTGTGTTTTCTTACAACTTACAACTTACTGAAGAAGACGTTAAGTGAGTTTAGTCTATGCTGTCTTCACAGGGTGGATTGCGATAGGCTTCTTGGGTTTTTTGTGTCAGTGAAGTGAGTAATTTCTGATGGCAATTACATGACACTATACCAGTGAAATAGATTCGTTATCATTTCTGGTCCTTTCTGATGTTGAAGTATTATAGGCAGTTTGTGTAACCAATCCAAGGCAACTTGTTTATCTTACAATTTTCTCATTTATTGATTGACTGATTTATTAATTTATTTTCAAGTAAAGTGAATATGAATAAAAACCCTACTATATTTCAAAAATGTGAATGAAAAACATTTTCACTCGGAGCATAGGGATGGAAAATGCCTGTTTGCAGCATGCAGTTAACTTAAATACATGAAGCCCATATTATTTATATTTAGAAATAAATATAACAAAATCTATCTTCATGGGATATTACAATGAAATTTACTTATTTCATGTGTGCACGAAGTTTAAGTCTAAGGAGGGTGAAATATTACATTGTTGTTTTTATGGGTCATTCCGTGTGAAATCAACCAGTGATGGACCGGTCACCCTCTCTGAAAAATCTGAAAAAATGACAGTTGTTTGTATACTCAACCTATGCTTGAATCTGAAATAGTAAGTCTGTATCACTAATGGTTGCAAAAGTACAGCCATTTAAAATTTCAAGTAATTTTAAGCATTTTGGTGAACAAGCCTTTTGTCCAACTTCCAACATAACTGGCTCTTTTAGTATTTCACACACAATAGTGAAACCATGTGCATAGAAACACATTTTCCTGTAGAGTTCAAAAATCTACTCCGATCAGATGTACCTTGTGTAGTTTCCCCTCTCCAGAGCTCTGAAGATGGCTGTAAATTCTATGTGTGATTTCACACCACCACCTTTCAGGGCTTCTTGTTCAAAAAGGAGGTGAGACAAATTTATCCAAGTTTTTCCCCACTCAAATATGGATTTTGCGGTCCTGTTTATGCATTAATTTTTGTTGATAATGTTATCATACTGTCAGAGCATTTCTTCAAAGATGGTTCCAATTTTGGAAAAGGCTGTTTTCATCCTCTTATTTTACCATGTGGACAGTTTGCAAGACTTTTTTAGATTATACCATGACTCATTCAGTATCTGAGGAACATCTGTCCAAAATTTGGTGTTGTTGCTGAGTCTCGTTATTGTGATATGATTTTTTGAAAATATTGTCAGTAACTCCACTGATTTACATCGACTTCCATTGTATTGAAAGTGCACCACACATGGCGCAATGTGGTACTGCAGATAAGCAATTAAAGGAGAAATCCAGCATAAAGCCAATAGGCCCATTGTTCCACACAAAATCATATCTAAATAACGAGACTCGGCAACAACACCATATTTTGAACAGGTGTTCCTCAGATACTGACTGACTCATGGTAAAATTGAAAAAAATCTTGCTAACTGTCTACGTGGTGAAATGAGAGGATGAATATGGCCTTTGTAAAAATCATAACTATTTTTAAAAAAATGCTCTGATGGTATGATAACAATATCAACAAAAGTTAATGCACAAACAGGACTGCAAAATCCATATGTGACTAGGAAAAATACTCTGATAAATTTGTCTCACTTAGTTTTTGTACAAGAAGCCCTGAAAGGTGGAGTTGTCCAAACACGTATAGAATTTATAGCCATTTTCAAAGCTTTGGAGGGGAAAAATAAAACCAGATACATCTGATCTGAGCTGATTTTTGAATTCTACAGGAAAATGTGTTTCTATTCACATGGTTTCACTATTGTGTGTGAAATGCTGAAAGAGTCAGCAATGTTGGAAGTTGAACAAAAGGCTTGTTCACCAAAATGCTTAAAATTACTTGAAATTTCAAATGGCTGTACTTTTGCAACCATTAGTGATACAGACTTACTATTTCAGATTCAAGCATAGGTTGAGCATACAAACAACTGTCATTTTTTTTCAGATTTTTCAGAGAGGGTGACCGGTCCATCACTGGTTGATTTCACACGGAATGACCCTTATGTAGTTGCACCATTTGACAAGGAAATGAGGTGTCTATTCTCTTTCTGTTACGTTTTAACAAACCATGGGCATGTTTTTCTTTTAAGGTTTAAGCATGTTTTGAAATTATCATCTTGCCTTAATTGTCATTGACCCATATACAAACAGTGGGCAAACAGTTTCCAGAATATAGCATTTGTGAAATGTAGTCAGGTCTGAGGCATGTTTCTAGAATGTGATGATGATACAGGGTGCAGTTACTGTCGTGTCAGATTTACGATCTCTGGGCCAGAAATGAGAGTCGAATACCTTACCCACGACGTTACAAAAATACACCATTATAAACGTTGAAATCAAACTTCTTCCAAAAGGAAAAGAGTCCGGGCAAAGTTGAGTGCAAAAAGTACAGTTTATTCTGTCAGAGAACCAACATCATAAACCGGAGCAAGGATCCGAAGATTCTGCTCCCGAACACAGAAAGTGCCTGCCTTTTATACATATTCTGACAGCCCACAATTAATGGTTAAAACAAAAAATGGATTGTTGGACCGCTGGAGTTGTGGAGTCTGTTTCGTCAGGGAGTGTTTGGTGCATGGAGTGTGTTGTGCTGTGGAGTGCAAAATCAGTGGAGTGGTCGCTTTTCGGAGTGGAGTGCAGGAGCAATGGAGTGGAGCGTTGGGTCAGTGAAGTGGAGTGCAGGAGCAATAGAGTAGAGCGTTGGGTCAGTGGAGTTGAGTAGTTTTTTGTCTGGTTCACTTGGAGGTCAGCCATCACACCTGCATTATATACCTGCATCGAATAACCTCTCTGAACTTTCTATGACCCTCCTAGAGTGGAGTGTTATGCACTCAGTCAGATTGTGATATTAAGAACAATAATTTGTAGCATTTCCAAGCTTGCTGTCTTAGGGGCATTACACACTATGCAAAAAGTTAATTAGTATACACATATTGGTATATCAGAACTGTGATGACTTTCATCTACCCGAGTATTAGTATGTTAGGTCACACTCAGAAAATTATTCTACATTACCTTAGGTTCAGACTGTATGTCTGTTGACTGACGACGGAGGGCGTATCTGATGGCCAGACTGTGCAAATAAAGAACATTTGTTGACAGATACAACAATTTAAACTCAATGTCAGCACAATGCTCTTTATATGCAAAATGAATATTCATCACATGTCTGTACAATATACTACTTTATCTCCCGGTGGAATGGAATACTGTTTTCTGATTGGCTGTCAGGGTGTCCGTTATTTCTAGATAACAGGACACCTGAGGCATTATTGGGTTAAAGTTTCACCAGCGTTCTATATCAATGCTCTTTACAATGCAGCCTTGCGGATCATCTTTCATATGAAAATAGTACCCCAACCGAACAGAATAACTTCTTTCTAAACGGTTTTAAACACTTGCTTACCATGTTCTATACGTTTTAGTTGCAACCGGGTGATGAGCGGAATAACGGCCTTCGAGGTGTCCCCATATAAGAAAAATAATGGCTTCGCCGTCGGGCTGTTCTTCGCCTTCGCGTCGTCCATTAGTTTTCTGATATCGGGACACCTCTGCGGTCGTTATCCCTTAATTATTACACGGCTCTTTATAATGCTGGAGAATGCTCCATTCACTTCAATGGGACTCTCCAACGTTCTACCGGTCTGATAACTTTAAATAACGGACCGTTGCTAAGTATAACAGAATGCTGTCAAGCAAAAGTGAAACAGAACGCGGCCTCAACCAATCAGCTGATCTGTAACAGTTAACAAATGCCTCTTTTCTGTGGACGGTATTAGCCATCTTAATCATTAAATTTGCCATTAAAGCAGTGATAA
Source organism: Sardinella longiceps (assembly GCA_027497455.2). NCBI lineage: Eukaryota > Metazoa > Chordata > Actinopteri > Clupeiformes > Clupeidae > Sardinella > Sardinella longiceps. The sequence continues at coordinate 15,007 of JAODXP020003684.1, forward strand.
ACAACGTTGTAGCCTGTGTTAATAATATCTACAGTAGTTAGCCGTGTAATAAGCGGGATAACGTTCTGTGAGGCGGTCATTATCGTGGAATAAGCCATGCTAACGCGTCGGGATGCATTACTCTGTCAGGAGATATGCCACGATAATGACTGCCTCACCGAATGTTATCCCTTACATATTGTACAGACATGTGATGGATAATCATTTTGCACATAAAGAGCATTGTGCTGACATTGACTTTTAAATTGTTTTGTTTATCTATCTGACACTTTTGTTATGCACCTGCTTAAGAAGAGATGTGTGTGTTTTGTGTTTATTACCTACATATCTGGCATTTCGCAAAGGTCGGATCAAAGTAGACCAGGTACATTAAGATTTAAGCTGTGTTAATGTGGACATTTCTTTCCATTATTAAAGGTTTGAGGAGAACAAGGACCGTGCTAGAAAAGAGAAGGAGGGCCAGTCGTGCTACATGGAAGGCTATCAGTGGCAGGGTATTTTTAGTTAGACGGAGTTAAAATTAAACACCGGTGTCTGGTCTACATAGGCATGGCAAACATTCGGTCAGAGACTATTATTTTGAAACTCGCATCTTCCAGGATTTAGCATTCGACTTGCTTTCAGCTGTATTACTCTACTCTAAACTAGGGATGAAATGATTACCGATTTTGAAGGTGCAATTATTGTCTGATAAATAATCACAATAATATGATTGTTATGCATACACAAATTTGACCAAATGCTCCAAGATTTACTGCTGTATAACAGAAATAAAAAAATTCACTGTTAGAAAAAAGTATATAGTTTTATTATGTTGTTAGTCCTGGTAATGCAGCAATCCTGCATCTAAACAACTGCAGTTGTGTGTAGTGGCTTTTGGTCTAGTGCAGTGTTTCTCAAACTGTGTGGCGGGCCCCACTAGTGGGGCGCAGACACATGACAGGTGGGGTGCGAGACATCCCGAATTCACAGCTATTTGTCAGATATGTGCATCTGACCGTATTGAGCTTTCCAATGGTGTTATTTGCTAGTTGCTGTAATGAGGGGTTCAAGAGAAATTTGGCTTTGAATTACAGTAGTAACATCCAACAAATTCTAACATTAACAAAATCCTGTACTCGCAAAGTATTCCTCACGGAGATACATGTAGGCTATCGTGCGCAAATTGAGCCCTCCAGGTGGGGCGTGAAATTTTTCTGCCTTCCAAAGTGGGGAATGACAGACAAAGTTTGAGAACCACTGGTCTAGTGGCTTTCAGAATTTATAAATTATGAATGCCATCAACACGATTAAGGAACCCTTCTTGATTAATTGTGATTAGAAACATTATGATTGATTAATCATAGTTACAATTAATTGTTTCATCCATACTCTAAGGGGGTTTCACACTGAACACGCTTTTCCGCTTGTAAAACGCGAGTATTCTGAAAAGTGAGTGACAAAAACATACGAGGTCGAAAATGATAAATGTACGTCTTGTTGCTATGACAGCTAGATTTGGCTAAACCGCTAACTCCCCGACTTAGCTATGACTGGCAGCTAGGCAACTGGCCCATTGTTGAAGAAAACGCGACCTCAAAAGTTAAACTATTTTCAACTTTGAGCGCTTGCGTTTTTTAGTCGCTTGCGTTTTTACTTGCGCTTTTTTACGCGAGGCGCGTAGCAACGGTCAAGTCGCATCGTTCCATAGGGAAACAATTGAAATCGAGCGCCTGGAGGTGAAAAAAGCGTGTCAGTGTGAACGGGCTCTAAGTAAGTAACGGGCAGCTGCAAACATCTGCCCCTTTCCCCAGCTCTCCTTAAGACATGGGTTTTGATGTAATCGTCTCTTTGACCAAGTGTTTGACTCGTGCCCACGCAGACATAGAGCCTACAATTTAAGTTTGCTGGTGTTTCATTTTTAACTGACAAGTTAAATAGGTCATTGTCCTTGAATATATTTACATGGACAGTCCCATTCTGACAGTTGTATCAGAATTTCATGAATGGTCTTAATGTAACACACCTTACCTAAACTTCATATTCATAATTGTCTTAAAACGGTACTCGGAATAAGTTCAGTTGTGGGAATGTTGCTTTCCATATAAAGTGGTCATTGAAACAAAATATTTTATTTTATTAGTTATTAGAAATTTTATATAAGAATGTGTAGTGGACTTTTTTTGCAGGAAGTACAAAATGACTAGGCCCACATAAGCATATTGCATTGCATAAAAGAAACAAAAAGTTGCCCCTGATTTTCTGACTTTACATGCCACAAAAGTTTGATTCCGATACTTTAAACTGTACATGTCAGTGAGTATGATTTTTCTGTTGGCTATATTTTGAATCCTGTGTATTACATAACCTCTCTTGTTTGTTACAGAGGTTATATATGATTATTACCTCCGCCAAGGAGGTTATGTTTTCAGTCGCGTTGGTCTGTCTGTCTGTTTGTTTGTTTGTCAGCAGGATAACTCGAAAAGTACTCCACGGATTTGGATGGAATCTTCGGACAATGTGTATATTGGGACAAGCAAGAACTGATTAGATTTTCGTGATGATCGGTGGTCCAGAACATGATCTGGAATGTATATTGTGCCTGTGACCACATTGCCTTGGCGGAGGTCTGCGCACCTTGAGCGCTTTTGTAGTTTGTAATATTTTTTTCCTATGTATTTTCTTATCAGATGGTGAAATGGTGCACAGACACAGCTCCTCTAGCGTTTGCTGTGTGGGTTGATTTCTCCAAGGGAAATCAACCTACTTTTAATCTTACTGGTATGCACTGTTCACCCCTCATGTTTTTGAAATTAATCAGTCATATCTGCAGAAATTAAACTTGCCTTGCCTTGCCTTGTCTTGTCTTTGACACAAATGTCATTGTACAGTTTGAATAGTAGTGTATTTGTGTACTATGAGTTGAGCTGGTCAATCAGCAGCACCCCTTTCACATGTTTGGGTTTAGATTTTTGTCAGATGGAAAGATGGAAAGGTTGAACAACATGGCTAAATACCTTAAATCACATTCACTGAATGAGAGCTATTCAGAAATATATGATTTATGACAGTTATGTGTTTATTACAAAGTTACCCCTTAAAATTGACAACTATTTTTTTTTTCTGCACCGTTTACTCTGAGACACATGATTGTAGACCTTGAATATACCTTATTATTCAAGTAACAAAGAGAAGTGTTCTTTCGCGCTTCTGTGGTATAGTCAGATCCGGTGCAACCAGAGCAGGACGAAGTGTTAAAAAGGAGATAGCGTCGGTGCAACACGGATGACATAAACTTTTAAACTTTTATTAAATGGTGCAGAAACATAATGACTAACGTTTCGATGTTCTTACATCTTCATCAGAGTCCTTGCTGAGACAAGGCCGAAAAGCCCTAGATAATGGAGTGCAGACAGGTGTGCGTAAAAAGGTCTATATCAATATGTTTGTTCTCTATCTGTGTCAGTATAATGTGTAAATAAATTAATGAATGCAATCACCCTCTGACAGCCAAAGACAAATTCCTCTATCTATAATAACTGCCTTTCACTTAATTACTGTATGTTCAACTCACACTGACAGGACACAGTGCTTGTCCTTGTGAAGAGGGGCTTGGGACCCGATGGCATGGGCCTACTATTAAAAGGTCCTCCACATTGGGAACATGTGGTGTCTTCCACAGAAGGGTAAAGGTCCACATGGTCAGGGGTGCTCTGACAGAAAAGAACCTTTAGAAAAAAAGGAAAAAGTTAACAAAATACTATTCATTATGGCCCCAAATCATCACTGTTTAAATCCCCAGGTTTCAATTTCAACATCGAAGGTACACATGTTGAAACCGTGGAGTACTCCTTGATTCCTCACTCATCTTTGACTCAAAAAGTTGAATTAATCATTGAGACTGCCCTTTTGATACCCATGTATAATTGGCAACCTTAAATTTGAAAATATAAATTCAACATGTAATTAGTTTAATAATTTATTATTATTGTCATTGCTATTATTACCTTTTTTGCAGCTGGAATATAATAAGGAATTTTCCCTGCCCCAATTGATTTTGGCACAAGCTCGTGTCCACAGTCAATCGTTTTTGGTAGCTCTTCATGCCAGACATCGAGGGCCCCCCGTGCCTCTGTCTCCGTCTCAGAAAATACTTTAAATTTGTTAAAGTGTGCACAAAAAAAATTGCTGCACACATGGCAGTATGCCCGTCCATGTTTTGGAGATAGATAGCAGGCTTCGTTGCCATAACAGAAGACAAAGTATTTTTTGTCAAATGGCACCTGGGTGAAGTAGATGCCATCCTAGAAAAATGAGAGAAAAATCCAATTGGTGAGTGCAAATTTTATAACATGCTGTCTATGTTGGGTAAGGTCAGTAGAGGGTAGAATGTGTCTGGCGTCAACAATTAGATTTGGAACCACTGATTTACATTATAACTTATCTTCAAAATATTGTGGTTACTCACATCTTCTGAGGCATACATGTGGTCACCAAATTCTACTGACTCCACAGACACCATGTCTGTGAGGGCCTCCATGTGAACACATGTGCCCATTAATTCCATGAATGCTTTGAAAAAAGAAAAAAAAGGTATGAGAAGATTCTTAAAAGGTAATTCCAGATACCACTAATGACTTCAAGATACCACTGATGATTTTTTATTCACTTTACCTTGATATGGCAGGTTACTGACAGCAGTGGCCTGAATTTGTTTTCCTCTTACTTTGTTGCAAGAGCAACTAAATGCCCCTGCCTGTCCATCAGAGAATTTTATAGTGTGTCTCTGAAGGACAACATACTTTGCTGTCTGTTAATGAGAAGTACAAACACAGAGTTGCATGACAGAAGGAAATGAATAAGATCAAAACAAAATTCATAGTGTATGTTATATGTCATGTGTATGTGAAGAAAAATTGGGTAAACATTGAGTTTCTACATATACAGGCATCTGGGATACAGTTGCAAAGCAGTTATCACTTGGCAGTTGTAAATTACTTGAAACAACCCCCACCTCCATCAACTGCCCCATCCAAAAAAAAAAAAAAAACAATTCTGCTTTAAGATTGTTGTATTTATACATTAACCTATTTGCCATATGTTCCTTTAGCAGTAACAAAGCATATGGAATATACTCCAGATTCCAGATACTAAACCTCTCAAACTCTTGCCATATATACTGTTTCAAGGTACAACCTTCATCATTACTGTAATGGTAATGACTCAAGGTTTTGTGACAATATGATAATGTGCTGATTCTCAATGGCCTACACCCACAACCATGCTATGATTAAAGTTCACACCTCAAGATCAGATTCTTGGCTCTCAGAGACACAAGATTGCGGACCTTTAAAGGGTTACCTTACTAAATTCACAATCTAAATTGAATCTAAATTCAAATTCACAGTTTAGAAGGCAGCACTAGTAATGCTGGTATTGAGGGCAAAGTCAGTATGTGTCCAGAGTAAGGATGTGAATGTGTGAAAAATCAGTAAAGTGAGAGTTCAGGGTTCGGGTGGCCTAAAATATGGAAGTGGAACATGAGTGAATATACATGAGGTCATATTACATAACATCTAGAGGCAAGGTGGATTTCAATTTATGGCAATTCCAAAGGGGAGGGAGAACATCTGGGCCCGCTGTGAAGAATAGTATTTAATATTAGCTAATTTATCATAGAAAAAGATTTACCGCTGGTGTGTATGAAGGTACCAGGTAAACAGTGGCTGCCGGGTTGCACACCATGACCAAACCATCTGTCAGGAGTCGTCCCTTATACAGCTCCAAATCAGATACGTCATCAAACTATAGATTAAAATGTTACAAGGACAATTAAGCTACATTCATGATATCTACTATAGGCATTGATATACTTTAATGAGAAGTGAAAGTTTTGAGAGAATATACAGTAATGTTAACATAGCATATTAGGCAGTAAAATGTAATATGTTTACATACACCTCATAGAGAACAAAAAGGGAATGAGCCAAATGTGAAGGGAATGAGCCAAAATTTCAGCACACTATTCAATCAAAACTAAGGGCGTGTATCAAACTTGTAAACAAAAGTAACAAAAGTGTAAACAATGTAAAAAAAATAAACAAAAAATCTCTAAAAAAAATAATTTGTCTTTTTATTTAACAAAGAAATGGTGTTAAAGACTGACCAGACACAAAAAATCTTACTTGTGTTTGTGTTTGGCTCTGAAGTGTATGTAAACATATAGTCAAGTTCCTTATGGCAAAAAAGGCCTTTGTGGGAATGTATTAGGCAAACTATATATTTTTGGAAAGGTGATTGTCTAAGGAATCCATGTTTGCATTTGCTCAGATGTCAATATGGTGGTCATATAGGAGCTTAAAAGATGCCCAATAAACATAGATAAAACATAGGCCTACATCTCAACAGGCTCAATAGGCTTATTTTTTCCTGTTGTCCAATCAAAATAAAACTTTATACAGTGAAAGTATACATGAAATAATGATATTCATGGGTAGTGAAGAGATTGGGACCTGTCTCAATTTATATTATATGACACCCTGTGGGAGCATGCTTTCAGAAAAGGTGTATTAGTGTCTTAGGTCCAAATACATGTACATTGGCTATACATCAGAATCACCAAAACCAGGTGATCTATATATGGATATCAAAGGGAGGAGGGGGGTGGGACCTGTCTTAATTAATGTTTTCTGATATCCTGAGGCCTGCTGCTTTCCAAAAAGGTATTACTTATCAAGGTTAATTACTTTTTCCTACATTCCATAGGCACTTCTGTATGAAAATGCACCGAATTTTCCAATTTTCCAATTTTCCATTTTTCAGGAGGGGGGTGGGAGGTGAAAAAAAACTTATTGGTGAAATTCTGAGGACATAAGCTCTCAGAAGATATATGGTTTATGGGGTCTAATATGTCTAATATGTTTCCCCTAACTGCCACTAGCATAAATGTCATCAGAAATTTCTTAATTTTGGGCTTTATTGTAATGAGGAGGGAGGGGCATGCCTCACTCTCACACCTTACCATGTTATTTCACATCCTGAGGGTGTAAGCTTTCAGAAAATATATGGGATGTAGGATGAATTAGTTTCCCCTTCATGCTTAAAAATCCACAACCAGTCCCATTAATTTCATTCATTATACACATATATGTCTTCAAAAAGACATCTGGGCAAACATATGCCCAAAACATTTACATAATACCCAAAAAATCCGTCAAAATGACATAAGGAACTGGACACATGGTTTATGGACAATCTAAACATCTTCGATAGGCGAAAGAGCTTTCTGCTACCAGGCGCCTCTCTTGAAATTCTTTTCCTCTCTATATTCGTGAAGCAGACACTCTCAATATTCAAAACCTTCCTCTTTGATGACTCCTACATTTAGGAATGGTGCATGGTATATTACCATCCCCTGTAGATCTTCTTGAGAAGGACTGTTTCTTCTGTTGCCTCTGACCTGGAGTTAGGTGGTCACTGGGATGCTGAGCTCCCTTGCACTATACCTTAGTTATGCTGTGATTGCCTAGTGCTTCCACAAATCATACATCTCATACATCTCTTTCTCTCCATATTTATGAATACAGTTTATTTATGAGATATAAGCTAGAAAATCATACATCTCATACATCTCTTTCTCTCCATATTTATGAATACAGTTTATTTATGAGATATAAGCTAGAAAGTCCTAACCTCCTAGAATGGCCTAACTTTTTTATACAACAACTTACTCTGCTGATTTTTTTATTTCTTTCTTAACTCTGCTGAATCTCTGCTGAGTAACCTCCCTTGCCTGATGCCTGATGGTGGTGGTAGCATAGTGGTTAAGGACTCAGACTCTATTGTGCTGGTAGTCTGCAAGTTTTGGGTTTCAATCCCAGATGCCACCGTTGTGCCCTTGAGCAAGGCACTTAACCCTAAGTCTCTCTGATAGCTGACAAATATAAGTTGCTTTGGATAAAAGCGTCTGCTAAATGCATAAATGTTAATAACCCTCATGGATGATGGACAACTTCACCAGGACTGGCCCCACAAGAGGCCCCAGGATCAACTCTGCCAAAACTGCTGCCCCACTATTGATCCTCACATTTGGATGACAGCTCTATATTGCTCAACCACAGATGCACACAACAGACTTGGCTTTGACTTTGAATATAAAATTGTCAAATTAAAATCCTGTGTATGTTGCACAGTCATAACTAGGTTCAATTGAATGTGAAGATTGTGCACATCCCAGGAAAAGATGCAGGACAAAGGCTGACCAATTTTGAAGTGAGGAGTCCTCATACCTAGGGACAATTTGTCACCCACTACTAGACTACTGACTGTACAGGTACATCACTTAACCTCTGGCAGCTGGGTTGAGCCCTTCAGACGTGGTTCTGCACAAGGCTTTTTCCTGTTTATGCTCCTGTGTGTGAGATTCTTAAATTACTGCAAATGGAAGGGAGGATTTCCTTGCCCCAGTTCTCATGGGGTGATCCTCGTATTGAATGAAATTGGAATTGTATATCAGTCCTTTAGAAATTGTCAAATATATACCCTACACATCTATGAGAATTCATTGTTTCAGCTACTTCTTTTATTTTCTTTTTAAACAGCATTTATTACACAGCAATAGTAAAGCAAACAAACAAAGGCAAACAAAGGCAAAAGCAACAAACAAATTGAAGAACACATAAACAGTTACAGTGAAGTGCAAGAAAAGTGGTAGCTAAAGCATAGGCTATGTGTGTGTGTGTGTGTGAGAGAGAGAGTGTGTATGTATGTGTGTGTGTGTGTGTGAGAGTGTGTGAGAGAGAGAGAGAGAGTGTATATGTGTGTGTGTGTGTGTGAGAGAGAGAGAGAGAGAGAGAGAGAGAGTGTGTGTGTGTGTGTATGTGAGAGAGAGAGAGAGTGTATATGTGTGTGTGAGAGTATATATATATATATATATATATATATATATGTGTGTGTGTGTGTGTGTGTGTGTGTGTGTGTGTGTATGTGTGTGTGAGAGAGAGTGTATATGTGTGTGTGAGAGTATATATATATATATGTGTGTGTGTGTGTGTGTGTGTGTGTGTGTGTGTGTGTGTGTGTGTGTGTGTGTGTGTTTAATATAACATGTTTCATTTCTGAAGTCAGACTTTTGCTTTGTTCTCAAAAAGAGCAATTATAGCAAAATCAGAAACAGATTGATGCTGAGCAGTAAACAGATTGATGCTGAGCTAAACCATGTTTCTTTTTTACATCTTGAAATACTGAAGCCTTACATGTACTATAAAAGCAACAAAGAAACTGAAAACACAAAGCTATATACAGAGAAATGCAAGAAAAGTGGCAGCTTAAGCATTTGTTTTTTTGTTTTGTTTTGTTTTTTCCACATCTTCCATAGTACTGGAGTATGTTCTATGAACAAAAGTAAAGTCAATGTGAAATCTGTCAATTTTGCTTAGTTTTTATGCTTAGAGTTTTTAAAAGCAGCAATCAAGTTGAAGCAACATATATCATAACAGCCACATACATAAGTAGTTAAAGAAGGCGTTCAGAAACAAAAGACTTTTTGTAGCATAGGGTACATAATGGGGAACTATATGTACAGTAGATGCTAAGTTAAACAAAGTGAAGCAAGAAACAAATAGAAGAACACATGAATAGCTACAAACACGGAATTGCAAGAAAAGTGGTAGCAAGACGTGGTAGCTTTAGCTTTTTTTCTTTCTTTTTTTTTTTTTTTTTAACATCCACTATTTCTGGGGTCTGTTCTGAGAACAGTAGTAGACGTTGAGCTAAATCAGATTTTAAAATACTTAAGACTTACTGTATATGTACAATACTGTACAACAGTTAAAAGCACCCAATATGTTTTGCTTCAGCAATGCCCAACAGATAGGCCTACTTTTCTCTATATTCAAATTCAATAATAGAATACAGGACATTTTGTCACAAAGTTTCTCTGACCAACGATCACAAACTATTACACTCTCAGATCATTGTATGGCATGCCTAGCTGTTGGCAGATCCAGATGTGAGAGAGGTCTCAACACCAGCTACTGATCTCACCTTGGTCAAAAGGATGATATTCAGAGTCACAATGAAGGAAAATAAGGCCAAATTCCCACCTCAGTGTACCATGAAGAGCAACAACAGCAAAATTTTATGATCTTATACAATGGACAAATTTCCTATGTTTTGTTATCATATCTCCAAAAAAGCGATAAAGCGAGAGATAAATGTGTGTGGTCTTTTGAGCACTGCTAAAACAAAACATGTGGGGTACGGTACCTAACTTGTGGACTGTACCGTACATTTCTATATCTATCATTTCTTGCCATTAACAAATCTTCTTTTGTCAACAGCAGACTTTGACATAGAATAATGATTTTACCATTTACCTATTTTGGCTTAATTATTATTTGGCTGAATGTTTAAAATGGTTGTCTCGTTTCAAGACTCAAGATACTGCCTATTCCTAATGTAATGCTACTACTTTTTTTTTCTTTCATGTTACTTTTTTCGTATTCACACGTGAATAATGAACAATGATCACTCATTTAAATGGTTTAACAAACAATCCTAAACAGAAGGACCTCACTATCCAATATCAACCTAGTTCTATCTATTAGTTCAGACTTTGCATTCACAAAACGGTGATGAAACGATGAAGCTAAACTGTCCTTTTCCTTCATCATTTAGCTGAGAAAAAATATTACAGTTTAATATCCGTAGAAACAGACAAAATTTGAATCTTCTCAAAAAGACACAAGTTAAATTTAGCAAATAAGACAACCTCAGAGCCATCACATAATATGGCTGAAGACAACCCTCTCCACCACTCCCACTTTCTCCTTATGTCACAATATTCCATTCACTTTTCCTCCTCTGTGGGCTACTGTATGCTCTTCCATCTTTCTGTGCTTTCACTTGGTGCTTACGATGCCAAGGACAGTTTTTACTACACTGATCTCTTGCTTGGGTCAGGTTTGTCCCCCTATCCACCTGAACTGCCCAATCAACGCAGACTCAGCTGCGACTGAATGGCTCCCTTCATCCAATTTATGCTAACCTCAGTTACCGAGAAAAAGTGGGAAGTTTAAAAACCCATTACATGTTGCACAATTCCACTCATAGATATCATGGTCCTCAACCAATGTCACATCTGACAAACTGTTTTCCACCTTCAAATATCTATTCAAGCCTTCTCCCTGACCTCCTACCACCAACTTAAACAATTCTGCTGTGAATGTCTTATCCATCTTAATCAACAGTTGCTGATGCACATACAATGTCCTGAAGTGGCCTGATCAACATTCATGACACAGCCACATTGTAACTTGTGACTGTGATGGTTTTTAAGGCATAGCCACCTCAAACATGCATTATTCTTCTATAGCGATCTGCGTGCCGTTCATTCACATTACGTAATGTACTAGAAAAAATAAGCTACATAAAAAAACAACAACCCTGAAATATCTATTTAAGTTGTGGAACAAACTGGAATTTAAATCATGTCTCATTTCTGAGATATGTGTCAATGTTAGGATTAGGCAAGATGTAATGTAAACTGAAAATGATGTTACGTTGGATTGGATGACTACTGGTTCCTCTGGTTCCTCCACTGAATCTTGCTCTGAAACACATGATAACAAATAAACAGTCAGTGATTTCAAATTATTATGCACACTGATTATCAAGGTTTTCACAGTTGCCTGTGTGTGTGTGTGTGTGTGTGTGTGTGTGTGTGTGTGTGTGTGTGTGTGTGTGCGTTTAAAAACAATATCATAAACTGTAGTGTACTGTAGTGTTGAACTGATCACCATCAAAATGATCAGGCATGTTGTCCAAAAATTTCATCGAAATCCATGCAGTACTTTATTTCTTAATTTTGTAAGCAATTGACATACAGAAACGCTAGGGAAAACACAACCTCTTTTCTGAAAAAGAAGGTGAACATTCTAGTAAAAACAAAGGAGAGATGAAGGATACTTACCAAGGACCACAGAAGGACTGCAAGGACAAATTGAAGAGGGGATGTGGGTGGGAGATGAAGAGGGGAGGGGGGTTGAGGGTTCCACGGATGGGGGTTGAGAGCCTGATGGATCTGTTTGAACTGCTTGGACGTCTTTTGGCTGAATGGAAATAATTTTAACAAACATGCACAGTTAAAAACAATACAGATAAATCTTTCTGGAAAGCTCAGAATCTAAAAGTGTCAGTTAAGGTTTAAATTACCTACAGTATAATAATAATAATAATAATAATAATAATAATAATAATAATAATTTCACTGGTTACATGACAAATAGTAAGACTACTTACTACATACTATATACTATATACTACATACTACTCAAACATTTACCACTACAAGTATAACGTTAATATATTTCAGTTTAAGAGCTACAGTACATGGAGCTAAACAACTACAAAATGTCTTGTCAACTCACAGGACGCCTGTGCCTCTTCAAGGGGGGTATGCGGTCCAAGTCAATCCCGTGGAGATCCCTCTTCGTTGAAAGAGTAGAAGCCACTTTGGCCAAAGTTGGCTTGTCTGAAAGGACAGATTAAAGCGTGATTTCAATTCAATTTTATTTGTCGAGTGCTCAAATACAGTGCATTGTCTCGCTGCGCTTTACAGACAGTACGGGAAGCATCCATGAGTAACAGGGGCAACGAAAAACTCCCTTCATTTTAATAATAATTCATTTTTAGGAAGAAACCTTGGGCAAATCCACCCCTCATGGACTCGACCTACCTGCCTGGGGCCTAATAAAGTATCCGTACAGTCAGTAGTCTGATGCATAGATTGAGCCTGGTTTACACAGAACAGCATAAGTACTGAATGTTGTCTATTCAATTCAATTCAATTCAACTTTATTTGTAGAGCGCTCAAATACAGTGCCTTATCTCGCGGCGCTTTACAGACAGTACTGGAAGCAAAACTCCCTTCGTTTTACTAATAATTCATTTTTAGGAAGAAACCTTGGGCAGATCTGTGCCTCATGGACAATCAATAGCAAATTACATCCAAGTATAAGTGTGTGTATATATATATATATATATATATATATATATATATATAGTAATAACCCGGAAGTTTACCCTGTTGAACCGTGTCCAGGATTATCACAATATATATTTCTACCCTATACTTCTACCCTATCGACTGTCACACAAACTATATAGTTTGTGTGACAGTCGATAGGGTAGAGGGGTCAGGGGATGGAGTAGCCTAAGTAGTTGGGGTGGGCATTAGAGTTCATTGGGTGGAGGCCGACATTTAGGTAGTGGTCATCAGGGGCCCGCCAGGCCGGATCCATCATGGGGCCTCTGAGAGGAATTAAAAGCACCTTTTTCTGTACACCCATATAACAGCATGCAAGTGTGCATTGATGATGGGGCAATATACATGGCCAGGGGTACAGCACAGTAGGCCAGTGGTAAAGACAGTTGGTGGTGTGGGACAGGTTAGAACAGTATGTGAATGGCACCTTCCACCAGGACGAATAACGTTAACGTTACCACCAAACCACCAGTACCTAATCATATCGATGCAATGCCTTTGCCGATCTATGCACAAAGATTGATAGCACATTAAACTTACTCCAAATGCACTATAACGTCACGACAGCATGACAGATGATAAACCTAGATTTGGTTGATTTAAGAAATTATTTTGCCACTTCAACCGTGAGCTGCGGCAACTGTATAGCCACGTATGCAACTACGCATAATCTTGCAATCAATAGCAAATTACATCAAAGTCACGCCGCAGCTCACGGTTGAAGTGGCAAAATAATTTCTTAAATCAATCGAAATAACAGGACAACAAAATCTAATAAACCGAGCAGCCTACCTGTTTTTAATCTTTTCGTCGCCATTTTTAAATATCCCGCGTGTGACACTGTCAGAGGAAACGGAAATACGCCTTCCTTACGCATATACAGCTAACGAATCAGAGAACGATCTTATGCATACTAATTAGGCGAGGTTATCTTGTTCTCGCCCTGGAACACGGCCTCAACCATAGCTCTCAAACGCGGAAGAAAAAAAGACAAAAAGGGGCGGGGCTGCATAAGGTGAATAGAAATGAATTATCACGCGCTCTTCCGGGTGGCAAAAGGCAAAAGTTGTCAGCGAAATACTAGTCAAAAGCATGCATCCTATTTCACCAAATATGCATTTTCTGGTTACAAAACCTGGATCTTTCAATTTCAACAGTCATTTCTATCGCATTTATCGTATCCTTTTTACAAAACAAAAATGCCGAACTTATTAATTTGTGAACAACTTTACCGGCAGATCCCTTCCTAACCTGGCCGTATGGCAAGCATGGTAGACCGGCGCCGGTCTGTTTGCTACCTCGGTAGTAACGTTACTTGGGTGTCAAGGGGTATGGAGTATGGATACATATCACAACGGATGTATTTTCTGGTCACAAAACCTACGTTCAGAATGAACGGTCATCATTTCTTCTCTCTTTTAACAAAATAAAGTCATAAACCCCAGACTTATTGATTTCAGGCAAGTATTCCCTGCTTGGACTGTTAAGCTAATCTAGCATTGTAGCTAGCAAGCTAAACCCACTGACGTCCCTGTTTATAACGGTTAGCCTAATTCGGTTGCTAGGTGGGTAACAGGTGTAGAGATCGTATTAACACAACAAGTTTGTTTTCTGGTTATAAAACATATGTCTTTAGATTTAACAGTGAGTAGTTATTATCTCGTTTTGCAAAATAATAATTCATAAAGGCGAATTTATTAATGTAAGACCGGTTTTCCCCGTTGAATGTATTCACGTCAATGGGGTACCAGTTGCTTTCTGCCACCCGGAAGTATCTCGGCACCCCTTGTTTACAAACATTCTGAAAAGGCCTATACTGGAGATAACAGCATTATCACTAAGAGCATGGGTCCCCAAACTACGGCCCGCCACGTCAATTTAAGTGGCCCTCCAAAATATTTCCAAATGTATTTTCCACCGTTCATTCTCTATGGCGATTCTAAGCAATTACATGTAATTCCGGTTTTGGCCACCGGGCGGTTTTGGCGCTGTTGCGCAGCCTTTTTTTAAAAAAGCCGGTTTGGTCTATTGATAAATGCAGCATTACCTCTTATGACAACTGTAGCCTATATTAGATTCCTTTCGTGTTTATGTGTTATTTTAAATGTCTCTTTTAGCCTACCTGTTGGAATGCAAAATAAGTTCTGTAATAGGACAAAGGGATGAATAATTCACTTCAAAAACCAAGTTATGGCATCAAAATATTCTATTCTGGTAATTTAAAAATGTTGGAATAAAGCCAGATTTTTAAATAATGCTAAGGCTTTCATATATTGCTCATATATTATTCATAATACTTCCATTTAAGACAATTTTATATTTATATTTTCACCAAAGTAAATCAACATAGGCCTAAATGACAGTAGTTTACAATGAATAGGCTAAAATAGACCTTTTGTATAAAGTAGCCTAGGCGCCATCTACAGTAATTTACAAGGTAGATCGCTGGCCTCCGGCCCTCTGGAAGAGCCGCGCAGAGCAAATCGGCCCTCTTCAGAAAAAGTTTGGGGACCACTGACTAAGAGTATCATTCACCCATTTTCTAATTGCCAATCAATCTCATTCCATAAGGAACTGGCCAGTTTAATTGTTTGGTTTATCATAGTCTGAACTCCTTCTCCTATGATTTGAACTATAATTTGGAAATGTTCTGTTAGTTCAGTCAGGTTTTCTAAGCTCCTCTGTGTCTTGTTGTGTTGTTTGCTTATGTGCATTATTGTTTCTAGTGGTATAATCAATCTTGCTGTGCTCTGTCCTCTCCTGCACTACTAAAGATCTTTCGTCATATTCATGCAACTTCATCATTAATTGATCTGGTGTAATGCCAGGATAAATTGTCGCTAACTGTATTCCACCTGGTAATTTTCGTCCTAATTTCTTTATACACATTACATGACGCTCAGGTGGCAGTTGTGCCTGTATTTCACGGAAAGCAACTACAAGACTAATATTCCCTATAGTAACCTGTTTGTGGATTCTATCTAACAACTCCTCTTCCATGTCTATTCCTGTTACTCCCGCTAAACAGGATAAATTCATATCACTACCCAGACCAGCACTCGGCGGTAATCCGGTGATCAAAGAAACTAACACATCTTTAGCTGAGGCAGATGATGGATAATGTGACAATAAGGGAACTATCCTCCTCATGTACTGTCTATTGTTTTCGTGTTGTTCACGCGATGGCAAACATTTGAATATTTGTTGAGCCTCTTTCATTGGACTAACTTTTGATGCGACGGTATTTAGACCTGTTGTATAGTTACTGGCGTTTAACACTGAGTACGTGTTTATTGGAGTTTGAGCATGTCGTCCTAAATTGATATTAGGAGTAGAGCTAGTTATTTGAGGCCACATTTGATTTTGTGCATAACCGGAGTCTTTAAGTTGGTTATACGCTGCCTTTCCCACTTCAGCACTACTCTGAGGTTGCTGTTGAGATAACGCATCATAAGCTTGTATTGCTAAAAGATTTTTCATGTAATCATATCCTGTTTGGATATAAGCCTGTTTTGCATTATTATGTATGCCAGGTGCATTTGCCAATTTGTCACTATCAGGTAACCCGACATGACTTGCAGCTTCACCCCATGTATATGACAATTGAGGAATAGAGACATCTGAACCATGCCTTAAATATGGAGAGGGATCAGGTGCTGTCCAGTTGGGTAGTTTAGGAATGCCTATTTTCCTTTTACCATACGCTTCGAGCATAGTAGGATAACGTGTATCATGATATTGTTCCCAAACTCTTCTTGGTTTATATAAAGGCATATAACAATCATCTCCACGATGAGGGGGAATCCCTGTCATCTCACTATCTTCATCGAATATAGGTAGCCTACCTCAGCCGGGTCTACACTCAACATAGATGCATGCTCATCATGATCATCCCAACAGACTCTATGCCCATTGCATTTCATCCTACCCGCTAACATATTCTCTAAACTATCCCTGGGTGATGGCTGCATTCTTTCCAGGACTTTTGCGTGACCTGGAGAAGGTGACCGACTCCTCCAATTCTCAGTTTTCAGTTTAGAACGAGCATCAGGTTCTGTACTAGTGCCTTTGTCCACAGACTCTAATCTTTGTAAGTGGCTCTGAGCATTGGCATAATGATTAGTCATCGATTCTTCCTTTAGGGCTTCCTCAACCTTATCTGTGAGTTCAGCCCCTTCTTGCGCACCTCGCGCTTCTGTAGGTAAAGTCTCTGTTTGCTCAGTTTGGTCTGATAATCTTAATTTACCAAACTGATCACGTAATGACTCACCCACATATGTAGTTACTGAAGACGACCTACCCCTCCCTGAATATACATTTTGCCGAAATTCAGGATTTGTTAGAGTCATTTTGTCCAGACAACCAGCTACGTGTTCCGCAGTGACTTTTAATCGCCCTTCAGGCTTTATCCCTATGCCCTTATGCGATAATATATCTATTTTAGGCTTCTTTTTAAAGCATACAGGATTTACTCGTGATAAGGCCTCTGTCACATATTCATCACATGACATTAATATTATTGCATCTTCATTTGCTACTAATTTATGCGCTTGTATCCACTTTATATATGCGGTATATACAACTCCTATTTCAGTATCTACAAAAGGTACTCGCGCACCATATACTGCACTGGCTGAATGTATTTGATGTAAATCCATCGCAGAATCCATATTCTCTTGTAACGTAGTATATGCTTCCTGATATAAGCCTTGTATATTCTTGCTTTCTAACCACTTTCTGGTATCCACATCCAGCAGCGGATACGCTCGCTGAACAAAGAGCACTATAATCTCTGTCATTGTATTGTTAATTTATGAATAACTTTATCTTTTAGTTATTACTTTTAACAACTTACTGCGCTCAACTCACAATGAGCTACACAATATACTTTTTCCCTAACCTGGCAATTTGACTTCCTGTGATCTCCTTGCCACTGCAGTTTCTGCACTATCAATAAATCTAACTATTTTATACTTAGCAGAAACCCGCCACCCGTTAGACACAATACCGGTATTAATTATGTCTAAGCGTTTCTTTGACTCGAGAAACCCCACTCAATTAATACTTCGACTAATTGACTCTGTGGACAGTGACAAAGGCACATTAAACTTTTTCTAATTTAATTGCCCATCTAAGACCTCTGTCTTAAATCTCTTTTTACCTAGGATTTGTCAAGCATGCTGCTCGCATACTTATCAGGAATAAGTTTGGCGTGTTTCCGAGTATTTTAATATTTTTATCAAAAAAAAAAAAAAAAAAATTCACACAATTATTAATTGATTATTATTAATTTTAATTAATACTCGAGCCCCACGTTGGGCGCCATGAATTCGTCCTCCCAAGTGGTAGCTGCAATATCCCGGCTTTATTTTATTAATTATGAGTCTCAAGCTCTTTGCTTCACTCCAATTGCAACTACAATACCCCTAACCTACCATTAGGGGCTGAGAGACCTAATACCTCATACAGCTATACGTCTTACTCTACCTGTTGTACCTAATTGTCTAAATGCTGAAAGAACATCTGAAGGTGATCAGTCTTCAGTGTCCTTGTTAGATTTTATCCTATACAGGTTTTGAGCTGAGGTATTTGACTTACGTATAGTATATTTGGTTTTAATGGTCATAAAACACAGGTACTACTTTTACAGCGAAGCCTCCAGAATAAGATTAATTTTGACCAGCAAAATAATAATAATCTAAAGACATAGGCTGAAAGTTCAAAAGATTTCTTACCAATCCCTTTGAGGTTGAATGAACCAAACGAGAAACGATATAAGTTTAAGGTTTTCTCTTTTTTGTAGTTTCAGTACTTCACAAAGTTACAGGAAGCACGGCACTTACTTACAATGAATAAAAATAAAACAAAGTTACAGACAAACGGCTAGGACTTCTTCTTAATGTTGAGATCACAACTCAGAGCAAGTAGTCGTTGCAAGTGTTCAGCATCCAGTCGAGGTCCCAGCTTGACACAAGAGGAGTAGGGGATGGCGCGAGGTCGTCTCAGTTGAAGCGTCCTCCAGAAGCGTGACCTCTAACTCAAAACCCGGTGTATACCAACCCGTGCCATAAACCCCCACTATGTTTCTCTGTTAATGCCGTCTTGAGCAATCATGTGAATTATTAATCCAAATCTTGCACAATTCTCATCCGGCACTTGTGAAACACTGCCGGATGAGCGCTCTGCTCGATTTAATCACAGATGACCTTCAAGTGACATCCCAGATTTACGACTTTTAATATCCTAAAACATGTCTTCCAGGAAGGATACTACTAACCCTACTTGATACTTGCATTAATTAATCACCATTCATTACTTCTAGATATACTAACTCCAAGAACATTCTAATTACATCAAAGTCTAAATTGAATTGAATTGAAGAATTAAGAAATAAAATTGAAGAAATAAAACATTTCAGATATATTTATAGTTAATATAAAATCAATACATTTAAAATTAAACATTCCAAGTACATCCATGTTTGAATAAAGTAATTAAAGATTAGATTAAGTACTGATTCAAACAAAAAGAAAAAGGGAATACAAGATCAAATAACAAAATTGAACACTTAGGTAAGATCAATAAACTTCTAAGCCCTAGCCCCCACTATGCCCATTTCAACATAGATATAAAGAAAGCAGTTTAATATAAAGTAATTAAACCTCATCTAAGCCATCCAAGCACATTTCAGTTAATTTCCGCATGCATGTTGCAACTCTAACGGTGGTCGCATTCTTGCCAGCATTAGGGTCAAAAGGGTCAAAGGCAACAGAGGGGTCAGAGGGAGAACAAGGGTCAATGGGTGCACTACGCCTCTGCCTGCACCTGCACCTAGCTGTAGCTGTCTTTGACAAGTGGAGAGTGTCTGGTACTGCCGCTGTTTCCCTTCTACCACTTCTGGGTTCCAAA
>JAODXP020003688.1:0-34907 GCA_027497455.2 Sardinella longiceps
CTACTTAAGTAGTTCTACTTCGTTACGATACATCTCTGATAATGAGGGGTTATTGCATAATCGGTTGTAACAAAAGCAGAGCACAAGTGCGGAGCTGACAGCGCGGAATCTGGTCTGATTGGGGAGTGGTATGGAGCCAAGTGGATTAGAGCGACTGAGAGCTTGGAGGATCCAGCTCCTCACATCCATCCGAGATTTCAGGACCAAGATAAAATGGAAGAGCCAATCAGGGACAGCCGGGCGGGATCTTTATAGATGTGACGTAGTTCACCTCACCTCAACTGAAATCAATCAAGCTAGCTACTTTGGCCATTCATTAGTAT
Organism: Sardinella longiceps; assembly: GCA_027497455.2. Classification (NCBI taxonomy): domain Eukaryota; kingdom Metazoa; phylum Chordata; class Actinopteri; order Clupeiformes; family Clupeidae; genus Sardinella; species Sardinella longiceps. The sequence goes on from JAODXP020003688.1 coordinate 324, forward strand.
GGGATAAGTTCAGTTGCTCACTTACTAATGCTATCAACATTTGAGAAACATTTGAATAAGTAGAAATTGCATTGCATCACGGATTGGTTTCAATGTGAGTGGTTAAGGTAGCACATCACTAAAGATGGCGGACAAACTGTGGTTTATCCAATCATACAGTATGCAAGCGTTCTGAAGCACCTCTCCTGTTGAGTCCCCCAGATGTGTGGAGATGGGCGATCGCTAGTGGAATGACATTCACCGGGAATGAGTTCAGTTAGAATTTAATTTCAGCCATTAGGAAAAGTATTGCTCCAGTGCACTGTTTAGCTAGCATACTTGTTGCCTGCTTGTTGTTCTCCCATGAGAAATTACAATCCTGCATTAGTTAGCATTTTTCCTGTGGATGACTGCACTTCCGTAACACAGCCTTGCCCTATTCTCTCTCCTTGGTCTGTATATCTCCTATAACACTTTATTTGAAGGCACCGCCATAAGAGTAACATGACACAGGTGAATAAAGTTTATGACAGATTCATGACAACGTCATGTCATAGTTAATGACAGTATCATGTCAGTCTTATGATGGTTCCTTCAAATAAAGTGTAACCCTCCTTTTCACCACTAAAAGACCTAGGTCTGACAAGAGACTGTGTAATTTGCTGAGAGTTTATCAAGCATAGGCCTACTCCAGATCAGAAGGTGATATACTTCACAACAGGAAGTGAGCATGTGAGAAAGTTGTCTAGAACATGTGAACAAGTTGTCTTAGAGTAACTGCTACTTAGTACTCCTGTGTCTCTCTCCTTCCTCCTGTGGACACACGCAAGTTTAAATATTCAAATCACAAAGATTATCTAATGCCTTGAGCTGATTGCTTTTATTGCATATTACATGGATTTTCACATCTTAAGCTTGCCAGTTATGTTAGTCACCAGTCAATTTTGAAGTATCATGACATATATATTTAAGCGGATCACACCGCACTCTTGATTAAAAGGTGCCAAACAGAAAACTGTGTAAAATAGAAAGAAAAATGTCTGCACACTTAAATCCTCTTTTGTGTTCTTTAATTCGCCAAGCTTTCGGTCTGCTGACCTTCCTCAGGGCTCAGTATCATGACATGACATTTACTTATTCATCTTGATTTCCCAGTCATGGCCTGCACAAACCTGTCATTCAGGACATTACAAATTATCAAAATAAACAGAAAAACATACAGAATTGAATCATACTGTAACACCCTCGTCTGCTCCACCTGCACCGTCCAATCAGCGCCCAGCATCACTGGAATACTGATCACATTATCACGAGCCATGATTGAATCACTGACTGCACCTGCGTCATCATCACCAACACGTCTTTGTCTAGCACCTGTATGTCATTTCCACTTAGCCTCTATTTAAGTTGGACTGTCCCTAACTCTGTGCCAGAACTTGTTGTCACAGTATTGATTGAAAGTTTGTTGTTCTTGAGCCCAGTATGCTTTATTGGCTTGAGCCCAGTAGGCTTTATTGAAACCTCGACTTCGTTTGGGGAACCTGCATTTGTGTCCAGTCCTTCTTCCACATCCATTACACTTACTTATGTGTAGGAATGTAACAATACACCCAGCTCACATACGGTACGATTCACGGTATGAAGGTTACAATACAGTACAGTTTTAAATATTTTTTTAATGAAGACAAATTGTGATTGAAAATAATTCATTTTCTATTTGCCTTTATATGACAGCTACCACTAGAATGGGAGCACAACTATTTGCTAACAAAAAATGAATTAAAATTGTTTAAATGAATCAGTTAAATCAATCTGTGTTTTTTTTAAAAATGTGAGTAAGTCAAGTAGCCTATTAGGCCTTTGAAAGAATACTCCATCTTTTTATGAAAGTGGGTTATTCACCCGCTTACCTGGTGTTACATATGTGTGTAAAAACATTTTGGCATTTCTGGCTGGCTCTAGGTATTAGACAGGCTACTTAGCTTTACTCTATGGGCTATTGAGTTGGCTATATGAACATTTACTGTACTGTAGGCTACATAACACAGCATGAGTCATGTGTTGATCAGAGCAGGCTTATCAGAGCAAAGGGATTGTACTCATGTGCTCTGCATGTTTTGCTCTCTCACGAGATACTGTAGCACACACACACACACACACACACACACACCGCACGGCACAGTGTGACATTGTTATTGAAATCTCTGTGCTGTAGTGTGCTGTAGTGTAGTGTGGGGGGTGGAGTGGATGTCCAGTCAGGGCAGTTGTAGCCAGTGAAGTATGAGTGGGATTAAAGGGAGGCTTATATCCCTAAAGCAGCTGCTCCAGCAGCCAAGGCAAGGCAAGGCAAGGCAAGGCTAGGAGAGGCCAGTCAGGCCAGGCCATCCGCTTTCTCCGAATTGGAGGCCTCCCAGAACTTCTAGGAATTCCTCAGCATCAAACCCATTTGAAGTCCGACACGGAGTTGTGAGAAACTGAGCCTCTCTACGTGTGTGTGTGTGTTTGCATGTGCGTGCTTGTGTGTGTGTGCATGTATTGTATTTGTGTGTGTTTGCATGTGCATGCCTGTGTGTGTGTGTGTGTGTGTTTGTGTTTGCATGTGCATGCCTGTGTGTTTATGTGTATGTGTGTTTGTGTATGTAGGTTTGTGTGTGTGTGAGAGATTGTGTATGTGTGTGTGTGTGTGTGTGTGTGTGTGTGTGTGTGCGCGCGCACGCCACAAACCTGCAGGGTGGCCTTGAGTAACTTCTCCCCCTTCCCTCGCCCCTGACTTGTCATGAGTGAACAATGACTCGTGTTGATGTTGGCAAAATACAAGAGTGTCATTAAGGCATGGATCCAAAAGAGCTCACTTTATTTCACAAACAAGTGTGTGAGGTGTTCCATCCTGGAACTACTTGTCCACTCCACTCCAACAAGAGATCAGTGTGTTTACCCACAGAGGGACAACACATGTGTTTGGCTCTGTGTGTGTGTGTGTGTGTGTGTGCGCGCAAAAATTTGTATATCTCTGTGAATGCTCACATACTGTATATGTGTGTGTGTGTTGCCTGCAGGTATGGCAAGGTATTGCTATGGTATGTGTGTGTGAGTGTGTGTGTGTGTGTGTGAGTACGAGTGCGCATATTATCAATTGTTACATTTAGTCATGTAACCACCATCCCTACTCACACTGACCCCTTCTGGCAGGGGGAGATTAAGTCTGGGTGGTCGTCAGAAACCACACACACACACACACACACACACACACACACACACACTGTTTTTCTCTCTCCAGGGGGAGATAGTCTTTGAGTGGCTGAAACTAAAACAGACAAACCTACAGTGCAGATCAGTGCTCGGGCCTTTTAAGGTTCCGTGGTTCAAAACAGGTTTCAGCTGGTAGACCACAATGGAAAAGCAGAAACAAAATAGGGTATTTTTATTCTTTTTTTTTTCCAGCCAACAGGACAACACACACACACACACACACACACACACACACACACACACACACACAAACACAACTACACCTGCATGACTCACTTTGTAAGTCATGAACACCAGCCAGATCGACAACACAAACACAAATGGACACAAGCATAAACAAAAATAAAAACAAGCACACCTGCATGACTCGTTTTCTAAGTCATGAACACTAGCCATTTGTCTCTTGACTGAGCAAATTAGCAACACACTCTAGGCTCTTATCTGCTTTGCGTGTTTATCTCCTGTTCTATTCCTTACACGCTATTTTTGATCTCGGAAACTGCAACATATTAGTCCAAAAGGCGCTGTGTTCTTAATCACTTCTCAGATATAATCAGAATTCTTAGTCATCCATTTGCTTGTATCACATCTCATGCAATTTTTTTTTTCATCTTTTTTTTTAAAAAAAAGCCCCACATAACCAGATGCACAGTAACATTTGTATTGCCTTGCTGCTAAAACTTCACAAACTATACAGTAATACTCCTTGTAGTAGTTATCTCATGGCAATTCTAGTAGCATAGAGTCTGAGCTTTGAAGCTGAAGGCATTTGAAGGAGAAATTCAGTGTAAATCAATGTACAGTACAGCCCTGTTGTTCAAACCCACCAAGTGCTGTAGGTAAGAAAATGAATAAACAAAATTGATACAACATAGACTGAATACTGAACCGGAAACTAACACTATAGGCTAAGTGAATGTAGCCTGACATAGCCCGCCCATAATACGAATGTTCATCCGTATCCATGGTCTGGGAACGGTCCTCTGGGGCGTGTTTACATCGGTAGAGAGTCTACCGGCCAATAAGCGAAGCTGATAAGACGAGCTGTCCAATCGTTTCAAACCAGAAGTGAATGCCCTCCCCTCCGCAGTATAATCGCGTAAGGTTAAAGAACCTCCAGACCATGAATACGGATGAACAGCAGTATTATGGTCGGGCTATGTCAGGCTAAAGTGAATGGGGCATAACAACTTCCTTTCAGCTTCATTATGCCCAATTGAGTCAGTATCAGTAATCGGTTTGCTATTCGGTCTATGTAGAATCAAATTGTCTCATTTTTTCTCTTAAAGGCAGCATTCGGGGACCTGGAACAACAGGGCCATTGAAAGATTCACACCGGATTTCTCCTTTAAACATTCCTTTTAGCAGGGTGACTACAGGGGCGCCGCTACGGGCGGGAAAAGTTGGGATGATTCTAAGGGCCTGGCACCAACAGGGAGGCCCAGAGAAAATTTTATAAAAAAAAATCAATGTTTGGGGGGCCCAAAATGATTTTCTGTCATAGGGCCCAAAATTTCTAGCAGCGCCCCTGGACTACAGGACTGTGCTATGGGCGTCCTCCTCCTCCTCTCCCCCTGCCTCCTCTGGGTGCTCTGGGCTGGGAGAGGGATGCAGGGGAGCCTGTGTCAGATGGATGGACTGGGGGGAGGAGGTGGTGTCTCTGCTGGTTGAGCTGAAGACCTCGCTCTTCCCCCTGGGCCAGCCCCACTGACCACTGCCCCCCCTGCTGGTCAACAGCGATGCCACCACCTTGCGGACCGCCTGCAGGAACCCATTGCCCACGAACAGGAAGATGAGTGGGTCCAGGCAGCTGTTGGCTGCGGCGAGGCAGATGGTGACCACGACGCTCCTCTCCAGTTCCTGTTTGACACGGCACGGCGTCTGGGCATCCCGAGCGTAAACCAGGTGTAGGGTGCGCTGGATGTGATAGGGCAGGAAGCAGAAGCAAAAGACGAGCAGGACGAGACAGACCAGCATGATGTCACGAGCCCGTCGGCCCCGTCGAGCTTGGAGGATGTGTCGGATCATCAGCATGTAGCACAGCAGGACCAGAGCCAGCGGCAGCAGGAACCCCCCCGTCATCGCCACCAGGTTCATTCGGTACAGGAAGTCCCAGGTGTTGTGTCCACGAGGTTCAAAGCAGCCGGACGCTTCCATGCGGAATCCATCCATCACGGACACGTAGATGAAAATAGTGCCCACCACAAAGACCCAGATCCCCACGCAGATCAGACGCATACGCCGGCAGTAGACCCGGTTCTGATTGCGCAGGCGACCCGACAGCACCAGGTAGCGGCACACACTCAGAGCCGTGAGGAAGTAGATGCTGCTGTACATGCTGATGTAGAACAGGTAGGTGGAGGCCCGGCAGGCCAGGTCCAGAAGGTCCGGCTGTTTGGAGTTACCTGAGGACCCTCCCCATGACATCCGCATGTAGTAACTGATGCGGAGAGGCAAGGTGAGGACGAAGATGAGGTCCGAGATGGCGAGGTTGATGAGGATGATGGTGGACAGCCGGTTCTTGACGGACAGCTTGCAGAAGACGTAGAGGGCACTAGCATTGGCCAGCAAGCCGAAGATGAAGACCATGCTGTAGACCACGTTGTAGGTGATGTACTTATACTCAGATGAGAAATTACAGACTGACGTTGTTATGTTGTTGCCCGATACTCCTGCCATGCCTGTCCCTGGAAAAGGAGAGGAAAGATAAGAAAACATCAACAGAGTACAGAATCCTAACATAGATTAGGTTATGGCTCATAACTTTTTGACCCTTTATCCAAAGCCAATTATAATTGTCAGCTATCAACTATGTTAGGGCCGCTCTTCCCTAAGGCAACTTAGGGTTAAGGGCCTTGTTCAAGGGCACAATGGTGAAGGCCTGGATTTGAACACACAATCTTCAGTAAACTTAGCTTAGAAATCTAGACGTATCCTAGCGGCAGCAAATAAATTTGCTCAGCCTGTACGTCTAGTAGCAAGCCATAGGGAATTTGATTGGATGACGCCATTGGCGACATCTAATCAAAATGCTCTATGTGTTTAGGACAGGCTTCGCCAAACACAACAGTCTTTTAAATTGGTGTTTACATTTTGTTCGTTCCTCCGATTGGTCAAAGGCTATCCGGTTGTGTGCAGAAGTAGTTTGAAAGATAACAGCCTTGTTCCGCCCACGATTGAGTTCGATCATCTCTCGATGCCAGACTATGCATTTCAATGATATAGGATGGCCTGCCAGGCTACAGGAAACTAGCATGCTAGCCAGTTTTCTTAACCACTACATGAGCACCACCCATTTTCCATAGAATCCTGAAGAAGTTGCACTGAGATAAGAAGGAAATGATGTGTCTCACTGAAGTATTGACAATAGCCAATAGAGCACTCAACTGCCCTAATGTCAGCACAGTGGGAGATGATTTGTCTTCATTCGTTATGATTTGTTCCTAAGCAAACTCCACAAACTAGAACGCACACACACAAACACACACACACACACATGCCGACATGTAAGAATGCAAGAATGAGATGCCATGCTGCTTCGTAAAACACTGACGCGCTGGGACACCAAGTGATTTTCCCTCTCCCTAACAGACAAACAGTTACTGGAAACGTGTACAAAAAGAGGCAAACAAACTCATAACGAGGGCAACAGTCACTGTGGAGAATGATGGACGATTGATTATTTTTTCCTAAATTTAACACACCCCAGCTGCTCTGTCATGTCTTCCTTGCTTTCCTCCCTCTGTTTACGGTAAGCTCACGAGGCTGCTCACGGCTTGATCAGTGAACATGAATGACAACAGTACTATTACAGGAAATAAACAAACAAAAACAACAACTAACAAAAACACAAACAAATATGATACATAACAGTAATATGAAAGAGTTATGTAATATTAAAGATTTCAGATATAAAAACCCTCTTGGTCAATTTGCATTTTTTTTGTTTGTTTCTTTTGTTGTTAGAATTAGAATTAGAATAACATTCAAATAAAATGTATAGATAATTACTTCATAAAATTATAGAACTAAAAACTGTTACACATTAACTACTTTATAACAAATATTATAAAACTACATAATTTTTTGTACAGTATATTTAAGACTTAGGATGGACTTACTGTATTGGGTATTGCATGGGAACTCTTCTTATACTTTTCTAATTGGATGATGATCATTGAGAGGGTTTCATGGAAGGTTATCTCCCCATGCGATATTTGAATGTGAAAAAAACATTTATTTTATCAACTCTTATCTTGTGTGAATATTTCCTGTGAAAAATTCACACTGCGTGTGTGCTGACCTTATGTAAGACGGTCAGTATGGTAATATGCATACATATTTGGCCCATCTGTTTGTTTTGAAAACACCAATTCATCACCTCAGTCGTCCTAAATGCAGTCTGATGGTCAATGATCCGAAACCTCTGAAAGTGTTTGACAGAGCTCTGACTCAAAGCCTAAAACTCAATGTGCTTCAGATTGGGCCTCTCTCTCTCTCTCTCTCTCTCTCTCTCTCTCTCTCTCTCTCTCTCTCTCTCTCTCTCTCTCTCGTGTTGTGGTGCAGATTTCCTTGCTGGCATGTTTTGAATGGCAACCAAATAAATAATAAATATGGATGAGTTTTATGAGGTTGGAGGGTAGGACTAGCCAACAGAGAAGAGAGAAAGAAGCAAGGCGGATGTTTGTGAGCGGAGCGGAGCGGAGCAGAGTAGAGTGGAGTGGAGTGTGGTTTTCATTACTGTGCAGACTAGGTGTGTTGAGAGATAGAAGTTTGCTTATTTTAGATAGAGTGAAGCCAAGATGAGATGAAGAGGAAAAGCAAGGGAGAGGGAGAGAGAGAGAAAGAGAGAGAGATTGTGCATTTGTGATATAATGAGGGAGTGAGAAGGGGTGAGAACGAGATATTGTGTGTTTATGAGACAGAGATTTTGTGTTTGTGATATGAGAAATCAACTCAAAATTTAAGCATTTGTCCAGCCTTTCATTCAAACAACTGGAGCACTCGATTTTTTCAACTTTTCAAAACTATCTGACGTAACATCACTATATGAACACTATATGAAGTACCATCCCAAATGAATTTGGATGACATAAAGCCATTGCATATGACAGGTGTACAAACACAAGTTTTATTCCCACCACCCATCCAGGATATGATCGGTGTAGTTTTGGATGGAGGATCAGAAACCACCAGAAAATAAAACAAAAGTTACAGAATGATAGTACAAACTGTGTTGCCATCAAACATCAACTATTATGTTCAAGTAGTGCCAATAAGACTCTGGAAAATGTTTAGAAGGTTTTGATTGCCTTTTACATAGCTAGCTCACTAGTTGTACAAGAAAAAACACATAGTATTGCTTTAGGTTTGCTGAAGCACTGAAGTTGCATGAAACTATTTACGTTAGTAATGTGTGTGTGTGTGTGTGTGTGTGTTAGTCTCTGTGTGTCTCTTTGGTTCAAATCTGACCCAGCCATACCCCCCACTTCCCTCTTCCTCCTTTGCGAAAGCAATCATGTTGTCAGCATGTGTTGCTTTGGCTGTGCACTGCCGAGAGCGATCCAACATGGCAGTGCAAGGAAATCACACAGAGCCTGAGTCTCTGCTCAGAAGCGTGACTTGGCAGCCATAGGAGAGAGAGAGAGAGAGAGAGAGAGAGAGAGAGAGAGAGAGAGAGAGACACTAGCCAGGCTGCAGGGACGTGCATGGGCCCAGGAGCCTTCGAAGGGGTGACAGCAGCACACAGCAACATGCACTTCATCTCCCTGCCAATAGGGGGAGGAGGAGCTAGAGCAGCACTGTGTGAAAGCACCAACTCAACAACAGGGCGCCATCTTGTGGTCTCAAATCAGATTGCAACATAACACAATCCTATAGGATGTTTGATTAACACTAAATATTGTCTTTTTTAATGTTTAATACTTTAAAATTTTTACTGATTGCAATTATTATTATGCTGCTAGACAAAAAACAAAAACAAAAAAAACAATAACACCCACCTTCTTACCCTTAAGTGGAAGAGGATTCAAATCCCCTTAAAATCAATGTTGTCTTTTCCTAAGCTCTAAAGAATTTACCTTTTTATTTTTCCATGACCTTCTGACATTTTCTAACAAGCTCAAAGTAAGGTAGACAGTTAATAGAAATAAGAGAGTGCAATACACAGAAGAGACTTTGTCTTTTCCCGCCCATTTTCTCTCATTCTCAAGGGCACGATCCCAACTGCCACCGGCGTGCCCTTAAGCAAGCTCTTAACCCTAAGTTACTCTAGGGGATGCTGGCCTTGATATTTGTCAATTTATCGTAATTGATATCTGACAAATGTAAGTCGCTTTGAATAAAAACATCTGCTATATGCATAAATGTAAGCGTCATACTTGTGCGCAAACACACATACAAACACGTACACACGCTTTACCTTCCTATGGCTCCCATCCTCTGTCTTTCATATGTCCACACACACACACACACACACACACACACACTTTCTCTGTCTCCTACTCCATCCTCTCTCTCTCTCACTGACCTCTCTCTCTTTCATACGTGCGAACACACACACACACACACACACACTCCGTCTTTCGTATTTACTTCATCCTCTCTCTCTCTCACTGACCTCTGTCAGGCCTCATCAGCTTCTGTGTTTGGGCGTGTCGGACCTTGAGACTTTATGGTCCACACTACTAAATCCCCCCTGCCTGAAAGAGAGAGAGAGAGCTGACTCACTCATCACTGCACGATTGTTTTGAAAGCTACAGTCAAGTTCCCTTTTTTTCTACAACTGTCTCACATGAAACCTGTATGCAGTCATCTGGTTGCAGTGGAGTCATTTATCCACATCTGTTATAGCCACTTTTCCAGCATCTCTCTGGTCTGCTTTGTGGTAATGTTAATTGAAAACAGCCTCGAATTGTAACGTGACAGCCCGTTGATTGACAGAATATGTATCACAAATACGCCCAAACAAACATGCATGCACTGCACACGCTCACCTACTCACCCACTCACAAACCCACACATACCACTTCTACTTTCCAGCATCCTTTCTGTCTTTCGTAAGAAGTGTTCTCACTAGAGAACTATGCACAAGTTCCCATCCAACAGAGGCTGTAACACCCGCCACTCTCTAGTCAAAGTAGAACCTTCACAAGCCCCTCAGCATGATTCACATTAACAACAGCCATAGCCATTAAACAGAGATTAATAATTAAACATCATACCTGTCTTTATTCATTCAAATGAATATTGTAAACAGGACTGTTTCCTTCTGTGTCTACTGCCAACACGGTGGAGAGAGACTTGTTTCTGACACATCCAGTTGCTTGTGGCATATGTCCACTTTGCAAATTTGTAAAACCACCATCAGGCTTCGGTGGAAATGATAATCATGCGCAGTGTGGAAAGCACGTACAGCGAATGAGATGAAATGATAAAACGCAATTCACGACAACCAAAGCTCTCTGCCTTGTCTCTCTTCTTCTTTCAGAGAGGCCTTATCTCAACCCTGGCATCTTGACTGTGGCTTCCCCTTCTGAGAAAAGTCTGCATGCATGATGTTCTTATGGAGACAGTTTATGTAGCAATATACTGTCATGAGAAAGAAAGGCAGTGCAGCACACTCATTTCTCATGCATAAAATAATAAATAAATAAATAAATGCATAAAATTTATGAAAATCTATGCAGCACCGGAGTTAATTTCACTTCATGTTGCCCTGGTCCTGTCCTAATTAGAGCGAACTGTATGGAATCAACAGAAGACTGCTAAAATTTGAGTTTGCAAAAAAGTTTTGTATCCGTAGATGCGTGTTGTTGCACACAAACAGTGGATGTCACCCTTCTCCCAATTTCTGTAAAGCTATTCCGTGCATGTTGAAGGTAAATCCCAGTGCACATACACAGATTGATTTCACAGTTACAGTAGGCTACATTTAGTTTTTTACACAAAATATTTCTGCAAGTATTAAATTTCCTCACACAAGCGCACAAATTGTTTTATCAAGCTGCAAAACTATTATATATGTGAACTAGTGCTGGCAAAATTAACTGATTAATCACGTGATTAATCCAAAAAAATTAACTCAGATTAAAAAAATTAACTCAGATTAATCCTGATGGATATGGTTCCACTTTCATGGCATGTATTATGTTCAATTTCAGATAGAAAATGGATCGGTTATCAAGTCAAACTATACAAAGATTATGGCCTAGCTCCTGACTGTCCAACAACATGTTTGGGGAATCCTTCGGGGTAGGGGATAGGTGTGAATTGCCCAATTTGACACGATTAATCTTTGAAAAATGTTGTGATTAATCAGATTAATTTTTTTAATCGTTTGACAGCACTAATGTGAACATGCTTTCACAGGTACGATTATTAATGGCATTCATTTAATTCCATAGAACTGACTTAACTGGCAGAAGAGTGCAGAACACTCCCCTTTCTACAGCAATATACTGTATTAGTTGCAGCGAGACGAGAGTGGTATAGCTATCCTCAAATGCCCTCAAGGTTTTGCGTTAGTTTACTTGCAGTCTCAGAATATGCAAATACTTCAAACTGATGTTCCCCAGTGGACTGAAAATGGATGTTGCCGTGTTGTTGCATGTTTACAATCATGTAAACATCAAGGTGTTGCTAAAATTGCAATTTATAAGGATAATAAGAACATAATAATGGTGTTTTATAATCAAAATGTTAATGTTTTACAATATACAGAATAATAGAATAATATGCAAGTATGATAATATGCAAATTAGTTTTTCTTCCGTGTAATAGTCAGCACTTCATTCAGTTAAACCACTGCATTTGTATTTAATGTTGTGAATGAGCTCTCTTTTTTAGGGATAACCCCAAATAAACCCACACCCACATCAGTCAAGAATGAGGTCATGCAAATGAGCCGGGTTACGGTACGAGTTGTCTGGCAATTTTAGTGATGTTTCCCCTTTTAGCCAGCAAATGTATTTCACATGTCCAGGAGCATAAGCACTTTGATTGCAGTTACTCTATACAAAATACATATGAGGAGTTCAGCTGCAAAGCCCTTTACGTTCACTTGCAATAGGTTTGATAAACTTCCAATCCAACTCCAATTGATTTTTTTTTTTTTTTTTTTACTTTTGTTTTTACTTTTTAGGTTACTTTCCAAGTAATTTCTCAGTTTTTACATGTTAATTCCAAAGTAATTTCTAAGTTTCTGCATATTTCTGAAAATGGACTTAGTTTTGCATCTGAACACATAAGTATAGTTTAACCACAGACAATAAGGCAGATAACATGGGCTGCGCTGCATGATATATCACCAATACCCCATGGCAAAGAAGTGTTTGTGATTACTTCCTGGGTTTGGGTGGTTTAGAAATGGCTTCAGAAATGTGCTGATAGTGCGACGGGTTTTCCCAGTCTGAAGGGGGAAGACATTACAGCACTTACTGGTCAACTGCTGCTGATTGTGAAGTACTTTATAAATAAATTGACATTGACAATTGATAGTACAAAAGAAATCAGAAAACTACAAAAAGCCAGGTTAAGTATACATTTGTACAGGTATATCAGCTCTGTATTTCAACACGCGAAAAAGTTGTAAAAGTGCATTCAAAGTCAACTCTGAAATAATCATGATTAATAGACTCAATAGTCAATGCTAATATATTATGCTAATAATATTTCAAAATAAAACAATTGAACACCTTATTAAATACTGTGTATTATCCAAACAATTAGCATTACCACAACAATAATTTTACATTCATTCATTCACATTTCCAAAGCAACTTCTGAATAGCACTTGAGGAAGTACAATAGATTATCAGAAGCTGAAACTGAGCTCTAAAAATATCACTGTAATTTGCATCAATAGCACAGCTTTTAGAGGAACCAGTGAGTAAAATCCTGTCATAAATTTGTTCTAGCCATTTAGGCTCTGTTTACACATTATCCCGCTATTCTTTATTAACTGTTTTTTTTCTTCTTCTTTTTTCTTTCTCTTTCTTTCTTTTTTTTGTTTGTTTCTTTAATTGTGTTTACACATATCCACAGATTCCAGGGCTTTAAAGAGGACCTATGCAAGTCTGGTTGTGCCATCCAGTGGGCCAAGAACCAAACAAAGCAGTTAAACTTTCTGACAATAATCCTCCATGTAGAATTGTGTAGTCAATGGAAGCAAAATGAATTGACAGTTGAATGGGCTAAGATGGTACTAATCGCGTTATAATTCAGATAGTAAGCTCCAGCTAAGTCACATGACCTCATAACCAACACAAATGGGAGATGGATGTTCTCACTGATAATGCAACTGCGATATCTACAGCTAGGAGGCATGGGCAAGCTAACAAAGGGCGTTTTTTACTCTGGAACATGTTATTTATCAACCCCAATGATATATAAGTGATATGTAATGGTACAATGAATAGGAAACTTCGACATTTTACTTAAATTCTACCTTTATCTGAAACCCTAGGATATCTGTCTCTGCTTCCTGTTGGGCAGTAGCTGGACAAGCCAGACTTTAACATGAACTCTACAGTTTGGCCATGATGGATAGATCCTTGGAGTGGAATCTTTCAAACTGCCTCCGTATGCCATAGGATAGCGGTGTGTGATCACAGCCATAGAACGAACCATGTAAGGCTCTGGCTACAACCAATCAGAGCAACAGACAAGCCGATGCGAACAACACCAATGCTGCATTCCAGAAACATGGGATGTTGGACATATCCCACATGAAGCCTATGCGAGGTCCAACCTCAAAATGTTCCAGGCAAACAAAGTGGCTAATCATGGCAATAGGCTATTATTTCCCTGGCTTGATGAGAGGCAGTTCCATTATCAGCAATGTGTGCCTCGCTCAATTTGTTTACCATTTTATGCCTACCATACACTTCATGTAGTCTAGAGATAATAATATTATAGCAACTTATGGTTGCCCTTGCAGAACATATTATGTTAAATTACACTGTGTAGTACAACTAAATGCTGATAAATATAGTTTATAGTCTTTCAGTTTATGTTTAAGCTTTCATGAGTTTCTGTTTGTGGGTGTCGCCATTGTTGTGTAATGTCATTCTGCATCACTGTGAAGTCGGGGTACCGGTTGTTTCAATGTACCCCCACTTGATCTCCCCCTTCAAGTGGCGTTCCAGTGCACTTTTTCGTAGTTGGAAGTCTGAAACCTCCTACCTCCCAACTTCATGGAATGCAGCATAAGCCCAGCCAACGACTCCCTGTGCACACATAGCGTTGTGATTGGCTAAACACCACTGATGTCTGAATACAAAGGTTCCCTATGGCTCATGGCTAGACGTACTCGCTGAGCAAATCAATTTGCTACCACTAGGGTACGTCTGGAGAGGAGAAGGATGGGTAAACCAGTGAAGCCAGTGATTACCGGTACTGTTAAGTTGGCCATGGCAAGCAATAGTGTAAATGGTACATGGGGATAATGCAATGGGAACTTGACTGTTGAAAGTTACATTTTGTATCTCTACAAAGGTTGATAAGCTACCTTTTACCTCCGCCAAGGAGGTTATGTCTTCGGTCGCTTTGGTTTGTCTGTCTGTCTGTCAGCAGGATAACTCGAAAAGTACTGCACGGATTTAGATGAAATTCTCGAACAATGTGTATATTGGGACAAGCAAGGACTGATCCGATTTTGGTGGCGATTGGTGATCCAGAACATGATCTGGAATTTATATTGTGTCTGTGACCACATTGCCATGTGCTCTCTGAGCACTTTTCTAGTCTGAAATTTAACAGGTAGATAAAGCATAATTTATTTGCATTTAGCCTCCCTACAGCCTTGCAGTTTGAGTAATGTTCTTATCCTTTCTCCCATTATTTTCTAGAAAACAGACTAATGGTTCGGGTTCTGAACTGCTGACACTTGCTTAGCAAGAGCTCCCGGAAACGTTCGGTCATCAAAAAGTAGAAGACAGGGTTTATGACACTATGTGCGTAAGCCATTGGCCTCGTCACAGTGTACACTGCTTTGATTTTCTCTTCGCCACAGTTGGGCATTTTGCCCTCCGGCAGTTGTGAAAGGATGCGCAAGTTCCTCATGATGTGGTAGGGAAGATAGAGGACCAGAAACATGTACGCGGCAGCCTGGACGACTCGCAAAGGCTTCCGGAAAGACGTCTTCCGATTCTTAAACGACTCCTCCTGTAACCGCA
The DNA here is from genome assembly GCA_027497455.2 of Sardinella longiceps. Taxonomy (NCBI): domain Eukaryota; kingdom Metazoa; phylum Chordata; class Actinopteri; order Clupeiformes; family Clupeidae; genus Sardinella; species Sardinella longiceps. Next base: position 15,728 of record JAODXP020003688.1, read on the forward strand.
GCATAGAGGAAATCTTGCAGGTGCTCCAAAACAGAAGCACCAGGGGCAGGATGTACCCAAAGACAGTCAGAGCCAAGCTGTAGGTGAGGAAGCCCCAGGTCTCAGAGAGGCTGGCAAAATCCTTGCACAGGGTGTCATTCTGAATATCCTGAATAGCATAGTATAACATTGGAGCCATTTCCACGTTCGCTACAATCCAGACCAAGGCGGAGCAGAGGATGGCCATTCGTGGCGTTAGCAGGGCATGGACACGAGAAGGGTGGCGTAGCAACAGGTAGCGATCCAGGCTAACCAGGACCATGAAGAGGACGCTGGAGTACATGTTCACAAACAGGAGATATCGGTTGAGTATGCAGCTGAATGGTGAGGTTTCCTCCATCTCATTGGCATAGAGGTACGACAGGCGAGGCAGAGCGCACACACAGATGAGGTCGGACAGCGCCAGGTTGTACAGGTAGATGTTGGAGCTATGCCATTCCTGAAGACACAGTGGGTAACCCAGGACAACCACTAGGTTACCTAGGAAACCCAGAGCAAACTCGATGGCGTATGCAGGGCAGAGGTAGTACTTCATAAGAACCTTATCCAGGTTGCCACAAACATCCCCCTGTAACAGGAAAAAAATAGCATCAGTAACTAGACTCAAGCTGGCCTTTTCTAACTGTCATTATCAGAAGGCGTTGACTACCACAAACACAAACATGTTTTTCATGGAAACCCAAACACTGGCGTGACTGACACACTGCCACAACAATTTCATACCCTCATCAATTAAGATTGGCTGCCATTGCTACGCTGGTCTACGCTGAAGGACATTTCGTCGTACCAGCAACATAAAGCAACAGGGCCCCAGGATCATAATCCCTTTAAAATAAAGCAACAGGGCCCCAGGATCATAATCCCTTTAAAATAAAGCAACAGGGCCCCAGGATCATAATCCCTTTACAATATTTAAGCAAGAGCAGAGGCAAAAGAAATCATCATTTAGAATTCATACAGTATACATAAACAAACATGGCCAATGATGTTTTGATGCCTCAGCCCTACCCATGTTCAATCAGACTCAAGGTGCAGTCTTGAAACAAGCCACACATTTTAAATATAATATAATATAAGTAGAAAAAAATACTAATATTCTAAACTCTAACGGTTTAAGAATTTAATTAAAATTTATTATTATAACTTCTAAGATATAATAGTTCAATAATTTGTTCCAATCAACTCTACCCATGCCCTCTATGTATGGAAAAAGCCTAAAATGCTTGAATAAACAAGATTAGTTAACATGGTAGAGCAATTAGGCCTAATCAACTAGACCTCAGTATAAAGTAATCGTCCTTTATCCAGAATTAGCACATTATCTGAATAAAATAAACCATATTTTACAAGTCAAGTTAACAAGTTTACTGTTTTAAATCACAAACAATGTGACAGATACAGTATATTTCTGGCAGCTCTCTAGTCTAAGAGAAACAGACCTTACCATGGTGTTTGGCGTTGTCATCGGTGTGGTCATAATGGCCGGTAATGTTGTCTGAAAACACAGCAGTGAGTAAATAGGATGCTGGTAGCTGTGCAGAGGAAGTGACTTTTGTTTTGGGACAGCTCATCGTCGGCCAATGGTCACCTCCCCATTGGCACGGTGACAATATGATGGCAATATAATGAGAATAAAGTCATGCATTTTACTGTGTACACAATGGCCCAGCTAGTGGAAAGAGATATGTTTTATTAAGGGTGTTATCTGGGAGCTCTTGGTGAAGTTACACACAAGCAGTATGCATGCATCATACCCATCATTCACTCACTGCTGCTCCTGGTCTTATTCTCATACAGTATGTAGGCTAGCAAAAACTTACAACGCTAACACACTTTACTTGATGCTGGTAATTGAGGAGTGACATAAGCCTGTCATAAACATGACTGTTGAAATAAGTGTCATTAAGTTTTTGTCATGTAAAGTTCATGTGAAGTTGAAACGGCTTGATGTGCAGATATTGAATGACACATAATAGCAACAGTCATAAACAGTAATGGAGTGTTAGGGTTCCCACTCACGATCAGAGTTAAAATTCCCTGACCTTTCCATGACCTTCCCTGACCAAACAGCAGAATTTCCATGACCTCCCGTAAAATAAATGATTGGGCCCCAAGCAGGAAAGGTCATTTAAAACAGCCCGACAAGTCCTAATGTCCTCCCTTGTGTTTACTTCCACTTCACTTACATGGCATGAATCAGGCATTCAGAGTGTAAATTTATTCCAGTTCATTTGAAAAATATTTAGAAACAAGATAGAAGGACATGTGGTGACTCACACAATATCAAAATTCCCTGATATTTCTTGACTTTGCAAGCAAAATGGTCAAATTCCATGACTTTCCCTGTCTGGAACAGCCTTTGTTGAAATTCCCTGATATTCCAGAAATTCCCTGACCCGTGGGAACACTGAGTGTTATTAATGTTCATGATGTCATGCTATGCCATGTATTTATGACATGGAGCACATATGGCAACAGCGTCAAGTGCATTGAATAATATTAATACGTCTACCACTAATAATAACAATTTCTGCAACAAAGCAAAAACAGCTAAAGCAATGAACTTTTGTTAAGTAATGACCTCTTGTCTTTAAGGATATCCGAGTAAGCCCATATCCTAGGTGTGGTATATAAATTAATACATTTTTCTTAATCTGAATATAGCACTGTACATCCTCGAACAATTTTTCCATTTATTCAAGTGGGTTCATATTGAGGGCTGAGAACATAAGGGAAATACAGTAAGTGACATGTTGGTCATAATGGAGTTACATGTATCTACATGTATATCATATGACCGGGGCGGTGGTAGCGTAGTGGTTAAGGAGCCTCACTTGTGTGCCAATTGTCTGGAAGCTGAGGTTTCGAATCCTAGCTCCCTTGAGCAGAGCACTTAACCCTAAGGTGCTCTAGGGGAGACTTGCCCTGAACTAACTGATAGTTGATAAATGTAAGGATAAAAGCATCTGCTGGATGCATAAATGTAAATGTAAATATGGAAGCTCTTAATGAGCTCTTTCCACTTTAGCAATAACATATTAATATATTTCAGTCATTGACCAAAAACCTGTGAGACTTACCAGTGAACACAAAGCCATCAGGGCCAGAAGGGTGGAACTGCATTTGACTACTAAATGTGATGAAATCAGCACATCAGATTTCCTGTTGAGTTGATGAAATGTTACTTACGACATTTTCGGGGGGGGGGGGTAAACAATGAACTTTGTGATCACCATGAAGTTGGCCACAATATGCAGAATTAGATGTTTAAAAAGATATGCTGAACGTGTTTGATGATGAAAGACTACTGCCTGTTATTAATTCTAAAATATTATAATGCTGTGGGATTTGGCAATGTTACAAGTTGTATTTGGTGCTTAAACTCTATTAGGAGGTGGATAATCTCTTATTTCCACTACATCTCTGCTCGATATGGTCCATAATGTACATGTGTGTGTGTGTGTGTGTGTGTGTGCACGATCTGGGCCACGCCTTAGAGTCATATGAGGTAATTGGGGTGATTTAGCTAAGTGTGTGTTCCTGTGTGTCTGCAAGTCCTCAGATTCCTCTAGCCCCACAACCTGGACTCCCCTATAACCTGGTGCCACCGTTTGTTGACATTAGTGTCCGCCTCAGACCAAAATAAACATGCTCTGCTTAATTGAAGCCTCTTGAAGGTATTAGTGATTCTAAAAGTGGTTATCACTGTTGTTCTAAAACAGATTAAATACACAATTGCATCACAGTGTGTACCCAGCAACAAAAGGCCAGGATCAAGCTACTGTTAAGAAGGGAACATTTCTGTCCCTTGGCCATACAGCACACTGTGCAGCATGGACTTTCACAATTGTACTTTTATTATTATTACTATGAAGGAAGTGAGAGAAGAATTTAAAATTAATGGTATAATTAATATTTGCATAACCATATGCTTTTTATGTCTGTATGTTTGAGCTAGGTCTAGGTCTTTCAATGAGATACGTGTATGCGTGCAGTATGTGTTTTAAGTCATTCTGTTCCTGCTGTTCCACCATTACAGAATGTCATGCCCCTGCGGTTGTGTTCCTATGTGCACTTGCACATGTGTCCCCTGTTTTTTTCTAAGCCGTCGCCCGACTGGCTCTTTACATATTTTAGGTATCCTGATTAAATATTATCAACTACTACTATTAATCTGTTAATGTTGCATGACTAGAACGTCAATTTGTTATTTTAACTGGTGTGTGAATAGCCTAGAACTCTAGACGTACAATACTCTAGTGGTAGCAAATTGAAGTTGTTTAAATTCAAACACAACGCTTTAGGTTTTATTCAGACATTGTCGTGTTTGGCCCAACGCAATGTTCTATCTGGACAGGAAGTCATTGGGGCGGGCTTAGCGTTGTTTGCATCGGCTTGCTAGTTGCGCTGAGGTTTGAGCCATCCTACCCGAGGGCCTATCACTCATGGCCAGACTATACGTTTTGTAATAGTCTAACTTGTCAAGCCAGTGTGTGAATACTAGCTTGCTGTGGTAAACCTACAAAGGCCAAAGTCCAGGGATATTGCTCAGTCCTAGCTCATCCCTAATGGACAGAGAGCTTTTCAATGGGCAGATGCCTTATCTATTATGTCATATAAATATGTAAATAAAATTATAATGATCCATAAAGATCTGTCTTAAAAGAAAAGGAAAAGAAAAGTAAAAATAAAAGCACATTCTGCATTCTGAATCAAAGTTATCGTCTGACATTAAAGGATAGATCTGGAGTGAATTCAAACATAGCCTTGTTGAACGAGCCTGCTAAATGCACTAGTTAGTGAGTGGAACAAAATAATTTGGGACAGCATAGATCTAACAGAAGCGAACAAGCGCTTTACACTGAATCAATGGGACCTGACTATTGGAAACTGAAAGTAAGATCTGAGGTTACATTGACTCAATGTAAAGTGTTTTGCGTTCGCGTTAGGTCTATGCTGTTCGAATTCTTTCATTTAATGCAAAATATATTGCTGTTGGAAGGCTCGTGCAGCAGGGCTATGCTTGAATTCACTCCGGTGCATTCCTTTAATGAGCGACTTGGTCTGGCTAACACAGATGAGTCAAATAAACCACATGTCTGTTTCAAAGCGTCGCTTCACTTCATAGTCACACAGCAGCAAGGCACTACACTGTCATCATTACAGAATGCGTGGGAACTGTCAGATATAGTTCCTTCCACTCACAGATTAGTGTGAAGATATTTCATGCAAGATATGATGTAACACAGGGTATTGCACAGCACTGTAAACCACCAGCTGTTCAAAATGTTAGTGGACACTGATTAAAACTTTCTGTTCTGAAAATCTGAGGTACTTTCTGAGTTAATAATTGCTAAATTTGAGTGTTACTCAGGTACCCTAATATTTTTGGTGATATCTTCAAAATAGGTCTATGACATTCAAAACCATTCTAACACCCTTTTAGAGAGAATTATGTTGACATCTGGAAATTCATAGACAACAATCCAAACTGTGATGACAGTGCCACTCAAAGGAAAGCTATGGAGTAAGTTTAAGCATAGCCCTGTTGCTCAAGCCTTCTAACAGCAATATATTGCGCATGGAATGAAATAATTTCGAACAACACAGACCCAACACTAGGGCTGGGCGATATGAGCCAAAACTGATATCCCGATATTTTGGGGCCAAGGGGCGATGTACGATATAGATATTTTAACGACGAAGAGCGAAATGTTTTGTACAGACTCAACACGACAATTATGACAACACAACCAGTTTTAAGACTGATTTCATATTGCTCCAACACAGCTGTGCAACAAAGTGTAAACATACAGGCTACCAAGGCAGTCAACAATGACTGACAACGGCCAAGAGTACAGCTTAAAGGAAGGTATCGAAAAGACATTTATCTGTTAAAAAAAGATTTCACCATGACTTCATCATGCTATAATAGAATTTATTGGGTTCGGCAGACCGATCTTATCATGAACCACCCAGCAAATAGTGCTAACTGTGCGTTCAGACCGAAAGTGATTCGGCGACATGTGCGACAGATGTAATTGACTTTGTATGGAGACGGGCGATTTCGGCGACAAAAGTGGCAAGTGTGGTGGGCGATGAAAATTCAAAATAAAACTTTGGTTAACTTTAAGTAACGAGCTATGATGCAGTCCGGTGACTATCAATCAGAATGTTGATTTACCGGTGAGATGCCTGAAGAGAAGCTGGATTGAACATTTGAATGCTAACATCATGGGTAACTTCACCGTTTTGGTTGCTGTATTCTAGCGATGTTTCTTGGGAGTCTTCTGCAAATCTTGGCAATTAATCGCTTGCGGTCTGAATGTTCAGTAAGGGAACATTCCCAGAACATGAAACACTGTAAACCCTGACTGCTCAGTGAACTCAAAATATTTGTGGGAACTGATTATCTCTAACTTTATTTTTTACTAACTTTATTTTTTTCTGAGCCTTTCTAAATACTTCTGTAAGTACAGAAGTATTCTGTATCAATAAGTCTGAGCAAATGATTGTAAGATTTGAGTGCTAGTCAATTACTGAAACATGTAACCTGATGATGTAAACTGATAGCCTTGCAAGTCATCCTATAACATTAACATGTTTAGTCTAACATTGATAGATGGACTGAATTCAATCGTGGGTGGAACAAGGCAGCTATCTTTCAGACTGCTTCTGCAAGCACTAGGATCGCCTACGACCAATCAGATGAATGAACAAGATGTAAACACCAATTCAAATGACTGTTGTTTTCGGGGAAGCCCTCCCTAAACTCATCAAGCATTGTCATTGGATGACACCGATACAGGGAAAAAAAAAAAAAAAAAAAAGCCATGCTGGTGTGAAACTCCCCCATTCTTATTACAAGTATTTGCCCACCGTATTTCTTGGACTTTTAGGTAGATGGCCAGATCGAAGACGAACACTACTTCCTGAAGATGAAGTTTGTCTGCAATGTCTGTTTACCTCTTTAGGACGGTTTGAATTGCTCCTAGTTCTGTGGGACTGGTATCAATCACTTGCAGGTACCCAATGTTGGTAGGTGGAAGAATACAGCCGGCATGAATAAGTGTGTTAAAGGGACCATATTATGAAAAAAAAAAAAAAAACGCACACTTTTTTGGGTTTTGAAATAGGCAATTTACACTATCTGCTGTGTGATTAAACCACTTGTTTAGAATTTTCCTAACTACATATGTCACAGTGTAAGGTGGGTGGGGTCCCACAACATCTGCAGCCACTTAAGCAGCTGGGGGCAATGAGAATGGATAATTACGAAAATAAAGAGGGACAAGTTGGCAGCCACTTTGCAGCTGAGAACAATGAAAATGATTTAATTGACTAATTAGGGGTGGTCTGTCATATGCTACAGGAGAAATCCTCAATATTGTTGGTTGCAGGTGTCTGGTTACCTGGCGCACGCCCTTTAGGGCTACAAAAAATTAGCTTTGAAAAAAGCTTTAGAAAAACAGTCCATCCAGGTAGGACTTCAGAGGGAACTGCAGTCTTCATGAGGAAGTAGGCATCATCTAATGTTTGGGTTGCTTTTGTGGCACTGGTGTGGGTTTGAAGGTCATGCATGATGTTATGTCCTAAATGTGCTGGACCTGTCCATTTTTGTGTGGTGAATGTTTCTTGGTTAGACTGGTGGAGCAAGGGATCTCCTTGTTTTCTGTAGAGGCTGATTGTCAGGAATAGATTTATCACTTTGCATTGCCCTTTGAATGATAATGCCACTGGTGTTGTGTTGTTTCCTTGCTAGACAATGGCCGTTTCTCAATACAAAGTACATACAAGAGTGGACTCCCTTACTTGCGAGTTCAAACTTGGGAAGTCGAGAACGAGAGTACAAACTTTCAAGAATGCGAGGACACAGTGCGCTGAACCTGCTGTTTGAGACGTTGGGTACTTGTTACGTTAGCTACGAAAGCTACAGGGGGAGGCTGTCTACGCTTGCCCCAAAACACACCGGCAGGTTGGTGGATGACAAGCTAACAGTGGTACAAACATCGTATCTCACCACAGACACACTTTTTGGTTACAAAACCCATGTGTACAGACTTAATTTAAACACTTTCCCGCCTCATTTTGAAATATATCGAGCCAGAAGCTCCAAATGTGTTAGTTTAAAGACAGAAATGGTAAATCCTTGCATTAAGCTCCACCAGCCTCGTATCGGATCACCTAAATGCATTATGGGGAAAAATGGTCCCGAAGTTATCAGAAGTCACCATCCGATGCATCCTCGAAAACATGGCTGAATCGAGAAAACATCCGGGAACTCCATGCGAACTTGAGTAAATGCGAATTTTTGAATTGGAACAGTACTTCGGCTGTGTTTAATGATGTTTCACAAGTCCACAAGATCGCAAGTACATTCAAGTACGGATATTGAGAAACGACCAATGTCTCCTCCCCAAAATCATTATTGTCCCAAACACGTGTTGGTGGACATTGGCTGTGAATGTTGAGGATGGACCATTGGTTCGACATCCCATTAGTCCGAAAATGAACCATCCCATTAGTCCCATTAGAGATCCCATTAGTCCAACATCCCATTTGTCCGGAAAAAGAGGCCCGTTGGTCCGACATCCCATTAGTCCGACGATACACATGTAGAGATGGATGGATGACTTGTAATGAAAGACGCAAAATTCGCGGAAAAGAGGAGACGTCTTTTTTGCAACATCGTGTGTCTAAAAACAGGTGGAAATGTGCCGGCCTGTTGTAACAATCAACTTTTTACCCTCGGCTTCGGCATGACTAAATATGAATGGAAATAAACAGATATTTCTGAGAATAAAGTACAAGGTACACTACAAATCTGAGTGCGTCTCTTAATTATAGGCTATGAAACTAAGTCCCTGTCTTTGGTTTAACAGTAAAGGACGACACACACGAAACAATAACCCAGGTAACCTCGTTACAAGTCATCCATGCATCTCTACATGTGTATTGTCGGACTAATGGGATGTCGGAACAATGGGCTTCTTTTTTTCTGACTAATGGTATGTCGGACTAATGGGATCTCTCCTCAATGGCTCATTTTCGGACTAATGGGATGTCGGACCTATGATATGTAACCGTGAATGTTTCGGTGGACATAAGTGTCAACTCGCTGTATTTGTAGCTGTGCTAAATCAGTGTCATGTTCATGGACCTGTGTGTTGGATCAACAGTGCCCAAGACCATTCAGCAGACCTATGAGCTGTGCTGATCCAGTAAGGTGCCTTTACAGCCATGGCTAGGGCACAGTGCTTTGGCATGAGCCATCTCCCTTTCATTATGAGACTAACAACATTCTGGTAACTTGCTACCTGCTTCTCAGCCTCCTCTTTATGGACATCCACCCTGATGTTGTTGGGTGGCAACTCTGTTGTCATGTTGGTGATCCAAGTAATAAAACGAAAGAACTTGTTTGGTATGAGGCCTAACGCAGTAGACATTTAAGTTGCTCAGCTACTGGTGGCTATGACAGTTTAGGGGCAGATTTACAATTGTTCACTATGATGTCTCTGAGGAGGATAAGAGTCTAGCTATGTCGTCATTAGCTTGGCTGTGTTCTGTGGTGTCATGAGTTGACATTTTATACAGGAAGTTGGTGTAGATTCTGTAACATCTGAAGTGATACAATGCTCCTGAGGCAACAAGGTCAAGGGGTCAAAATTACGGTAGTCAGCACACTCAAAACTCCTTATTAAAAGATTTTAATCACCACGTGACATTTTGGGCTGATGCACTTCTTCAGATATGAAAACAACAAGAGACAACTACTTATATGTACATGTACACACATCACACTAGGTCAAGTGGACAATCCAGTAACCGTTTGACATTGGTGGGGACACATCACTTGCGTCCACCCTAAATCTACGCCTTTGTTGGCAAATCCAGTCCTCACAAATAGTGGAGGACGGATAAGAGACCCTACCTTTTTCCCATATTTGCTCATGTGTTCAACTCGAAATGGGTCAAATTCAGAAATTACCTCCAGAAAGCCTAAGAAATTTCCATTGTGTGGCAAGCCCACTAACTCGTTATCGCCCTGCAAGGCTAGTCCACATTCAAAGAGGATCTGGATCATTACAATCACGTACTTCAGAACCTCTCGCCAATATCGCTTGTCGCTTTCCAGCTGCTGTAACACCTTAGCATTTATAGTCCCCTTTCCACTAGTGACAGAGCGGTGATGTAACGTTACCATGCATTCTATTTTTTTTTTTTTTTTTAAAGGATATTTTTTAGGGCTTTTTTTTGCCTTTAATTCGATAGGATAGTAGAGAGTGTTAGCCGGGCTCCGCCCTACTGGTGACGCAATGCCTTCGGCTCAGCTACACACAGCAGGGCCACGACCTCGTTCAAGTACATTCCCTGATCTCCACCCACTTTTTCGGGAACCAATCAACGTTGAGCAGCTCCAACGGCTCTCAGTCCTGTTCAAGCAATTCCCTTCGCGTCACATACGTCAGAGGAAAGAGTGGTATGATTGGTTTGGCTTCGGCATAGCATTTTCTAACATCGACCAGCAAACCGAGGCATTTCAGGGAGGCATAGCATTTTCTAACATCGACCAGCAAACCGAGGCATTTCAGGGAGGCGGGTCAACCATGCGTTTTGAGAAACGTTGTTATACGGCTCTTGGTCAGACCAAAGTCTCGTAGAGCTTTGAAAGTCGATGGCAATCAGGCTACAAGAGAGTGTGACAGTAAGGCTTAGTTTACACTTCCCCGGGTCTTCAAAAAACCTGGTATATTCCCCTCCCCCGAGTAAGAAAACAATCGCATTTACACAAACATCAAAAAACGGCTAAGAAAGGCGGTGACTATTAACCACCACGTCACAGTTTTATCAAAGATCTGTCAAGGGAGCAACATCGTAGCAGATGGCCACAAAGAGTGTCACATTATGTCACATCATTAACATTTTCCCTTAAGAAATTATAGAATGATAATGTATGTGTGCCATAATATTGTCTGTGATCATTAATGAAACCAACAAATGACAATTCAATCGCTCCTCTGCAAAACAATGTTGTATGAACCAAGTGTGCTTTTTTAGCTTTAGACAGAGAGGGTTTGTTTGGCAGTTACCATGACGGCATAGCTATATGCTAATAAGCTAGTCGTTTTGGACTTTGCTCAAACCTCACATATTGCTGTAAACTATGTTCACGTTTGCTCTGTCCACTTAAATGAACTCAGTAATGTTACCCGCAGGCTGTCAATAAATTAAATCTCAAATATAAATGTAAAACATTACGTTAGCTGGATCGCTAGCGTTAGCTCGCTAACAACTTGAAATTCTAGTAGGCTATTTACTGCTTGGCAGCTTCATCTGATAGAAATACCAACAGTAACAGTTTACAACATTAGTCTTGAAATCATGTTAAACACTTACAGAATATGAGAGATACATGCCAAAAAAACATGATAACTCCAAAAAGACGATTTATTGGTAGAAGTCCTGACATCATTCAAAACCAGGTGATGCCCCTTGTGAAAATAGAACTACTATGCCCGAACGTAGGTGCTTCTCGTTTGCTCCAACTGTCTTTGGTGCTAGAGCTCCGGTTATGGGTAGTTACACAAATGTCTGAAGACGGGGTTCTCCGACATCTCCACCTTGCCCGGAGTTCGTGAGATTCTCCGTCTTCACCTTCGGGTAAGTGCAACAGAGAGGTGCAACCGTAGAGATACAAGTGCGTCTTTGTGGTTATCAGAGAAGTGTAAATGGGGTCTAAATGAGTGGGAGAGAGAGAAGGGTATGGATCGGGAAATGACCTCGGGTCGGAATTGAATCCGGGTCCCCGGATTTGCGGTATGACGCACTAGCCCGCTGAGCTATGCCGCCCCGATGTTACTATGCATTCTGAATACATTTTCATGGTTATGCAGACCCTCTGGATGGTTCCGGTCAGAAAACCAGTAACTGATTTCTCTTTAAAGAGAAGAAAGCATAGCATGTTTCCCATGGAAGGCGAGTACACTAACCACTCTAGTTGCATTCTCGCCATTGGGAAGAGTACATGTACACTACCGTTCAAAAGTTTGTCACACAGACAATTTTTTGTTTTCGATGAAAACTCACACTGTTATTTATCAAATGAGTTGCAAAATTAATAGAAAATATAATCATGACATTGACACGGTTAGAAATAATGATTTTTATTTGAAATAATAATTTTCTCCTTCAAGCTTTGCTTTCATCAAAGAATGCTCCATTTGCAGCAATTACAGTTTTGCAGACCTTTGGCATGCTAGCTGTCAATCTGTTGAGGTAATCTGGAGAAATTTCACCCCACGCTTCCAGAAGCCCCTCCCACAAGTTGGAATGGCTTGATGGGCACTTCTTGCGTACCATACGGTCAAGCTGCTCCCACAACATCTCAATGGGGTTGAGATCTGGTGACTGCGGTGGTCACTCCATTACAGATAGAATACCAGCTGCCTGCTTCTTCCCTAATAGTCTTGAGTCATGTCTTGTTGTACGAATTGGCTCAGTCGAGCGTGTTCATGGCTGCAAATGGGTGATCCTTCAAACACCTCAAACTTACCAGCGACAGATCGTCAGCTCTCGTCCACTCTCCACAATGTTCACTGTTTCTTGTTCCCCCAAACTCGATTCCTCTGTCCAATGTCTCCTTTTATTGGCCAGTCTCAGATATGTCTTTTTCTTTGCCAGTCTGCCCTGAGGGCCAGCATCCCAGAGTCGCCTCTTCACCGTAGATGTTGACACTGGCGTTTTGCGGGTACTATTTAATGAAGCTGCTAGTTGAGGACCTGTGAAGCGTCTATTTCTCAAACTAAAGACTCTAATGTACTAGTCTTCTTGCTCAGTTAGGCAGCGGGGCCTCCCACTTCTCTTTCTACTCTGGTTAGAGCCTGTTTGTGCTGTTCTCTGAAGGGAGTAGTACACACCGTTGTAGGAAATCTTCAGTTTCTTGGCAATTTCTCGCATGGAATAGCCTTCATTTCGAAGAACAAGAATAGACTGTGGAGTTTCACATGAAAGTTCTCTTTCCTGGCCATTTTGGGAGTTTAATTGAACCCGCAAATGTGATGCCCCAGATTCTCAACTAGCTCACAGGAAGGTCAGTTTTATAGTTTCTCTAACCAGCAAAACTGTTTTCAGCCGTGCTAACATAATTGAACAAGGGTTTTCAAGGGTTTTCTAATCATCCATTAGCCTTCTAACGCAATTAGCAAACACAATGTACCATTAGAACACTGGAGTGATGGTTGCTGGAAATGGGCCTCTATACACCTATGTAAATATTGCATTAAAAACCAGACATTTGCAGCTAGAATTTACCACATTAACAATGTATAGAGTGCATGTCTGATTAGTTTAATGTTATCTTCATTGGAAAAACAGTGCTTTTATTTAAAAAATAAGGACATTTCTAAGTGACCCCAAACTTTTGAATGGTAGTTTACATTCAAAGAGATCATTAGTGAGTGAGCAAACTCTACCTTCCAAACGACCATCGTAAACTGATACAGGATACTTGGTCCTTTGGTTCTGGAATGCCCTAGTTCATCTATCAGAGCAAAGCAAGCCTCCTCGGTCATGTCTCCCCACATAGCTGGATCAGTTTCGTTCAATGTATCCATGAGGTTTTTAGATAGATGCTAAGAGCAGCTAGGGCTATCTTTTGGCTCAGAATGGAGCAAGCTTCTGCAGCTAGGTTCCTCAAGTGGTGGGGGGCGATGGAGAAGGGCTAGAATTGATTCTGGCCTCTGAGCTAAACCTGTTATCATCATCTTGCTCAACTACTGCTGTACATTCAGAAGTCTGTTGAGCGAAAAATGAGTCTATCAATGGTAGCCTTGTTAGTATTAAAGCCTCCATGTCTAGGGTCTCAGGCTAGTCTTGTTTGCAAACAACCTGTGTGTGTGTTCTTGATGCCCAAGCAAACAAGCACAACACAGTCGGTAGACTACAGGGGAGCGTGTCTATGTTCCCACAGCCCTATGTTCCCGCAGCCCTATGTTCCCACAGCTTATGTTCCCACAGCCCTATATTCTCACATTTCTAAGAGTTTTTTTTTTTTCTTTCTTCAAAGTTAGGTACTATAGTCCCACATTTCTACCCCTGCCTGGTAGACCCCCTATGGAAGTTCAAGCAAGATTCGATCTTTGGTATTATTTGCCCTCAATAGTGCCTTCCAGGTAGTGGGGTTTAGTTTTGCGTCCACATTCCACAACGATTTTATATTCATCCACCTCAGCGATCATTTTTTAAATCAACCTCAGCAATCATTTTTGGACTCAGTTTCAGAATCCTCCATTCTAATGTGATCAGAAGGGCTAAATGGATAAATATAACCTGTGTTGGTGTAAACATGACCTTATCGGAACATATAGCTGTGGGAAAATAGGGTCTAATTTTAAAAAAAAAAATCTTTGTCATGTGAGAGCATGTGGGGCTGTGGGAACATAGGGCCCAATTTCCCAAATTTTCTAAGAAATGTGGGAACATAGGGTCTAATTTCCAAAAATTCAGTCAAAAAAAAATTCCTAACAAATGTGGGAACATAGGGCTGTGGGAACATAGAGCTGTGGGAACAAAGAGCTGTGGGAACATAGGGCTGTGGGAACATAGAGCTGTGGGAACATAGAGCTGTGGGAACATAGAGCTGATCCCGACTACAGATGCTAAAAGACGCGTATCCGCCGTCAACATGGCATCATTCACAGTAAGACCGTGGTGAAGGTCAGAGAGAGGCTGAAATATATTGCCTCTTTCCAGGCTGCAAGTATTTCTTTCAGATTCGATAGGACCAATCATTTTTTGATGTTTTACAGTTCCACCATTCATCTCCTGTACACATCTGACTGTTTGCGTCAGCTAAATTTTTGTTGACTGTAGTCCTGTAGTGGGTTAGTTGTAGCGAAAAGGTGCCTCATCTGGCCAACTGCCTAATGTGAAATTAAACGTTTCTTCAAGCTTTTTAATACTTGAAAAACAACTGAAAGCAGTATATGTATATGTTTATGTTTAGTATATGTTTCTATGTAATAGAAATCTTTACAGGTGTATTTACAGCTTAAAAACTGAAAGAAAAAAATGTTGCATTAGTGTGATCCGTGTTGACAAAAACAAAGCATGGGGCAAAATACAATATGAGGGGCTTCCAACTTACAGAACAGCCTCGTTACAGAACAGAATAACACTTTGTCTGCACTGGTCCCCCTCTGGTGGTTGAAAAGCTCTTAATCATTTTGACACAGCCTGAACAAACACAAGAATTGGCATTATGAAGAGCTAAATGAGTGGAGGAGGTTACAATGGGCTGGCCTTACAGTAGCAGTAAGATTGTGGCCAAAATTGGTACTAATTATGTTCAAAATTATTTGCAGTGTTCAGCCATCTCAATCTTTAAAAAGCATCTCCTATAAATAATATCCTTGTTTTATTTCTCACTTCGTCACAACGTATTTTGGAAGCAATAATGAGGCCTTGACAATGACAACACAAACAGTACTTGAAATGACAAGACAAACAATACTCTGCAGCTTCTCTTTTCAAATGTAAATATTCTGGCTAGACTACTGTCAGTGATGTCAGTGTTTGAAATTAACATGATTCCTTCATGTCCGGTGACATATCAAGGCATTTTTATTGAATGTACAGTATTTCTTACATTCTGCTCCTTTTAACCCCAGAAGTAGACAAAAACAATTCTGTTGAGCGGTAATCGAACCCCTATGGCAAGGGGAAGCAGCTGCAGAGGGGCTGGGTGATGACAGGTCGCCTCAGGACAGGCGTATCATAGTTGGCATCGCTGCCTGAGTGTAGCTGTTCATTTGCATGCTATTGAAGTTGAGGTGAAAAGTGAAACTGGAAGTAGATTCCTAATGTTGTAGAGCTGCGTTTAGAGAGCAGGACTATTCAATTAGTTTTTCAAGCCACTCAGGCCACATTTCAAAATCAAGAACTTAAGCTGGGTTGCACAAAAGCATAAACCACTAACAAGAGGGTACAACAGTTCAGTCAGCATATATGGTAATTTAAAAATATATATACACTACCGTTCAAAAGTTTGGGGTCACCCAGACAATTTTGTGTTTTCGATGAAAACTCACACTTTTATTTATCAAATGAGTTGCAAAATGAATAGAAAATATAGTCAAGACATTGACAAGGTTAGAAATAAGGATTTTTATTTGAAATAATAAATTTCTCCTTTAAACTTTGCTTTCGTCAAAGAATGCTCCATTTGCAGCATTGCAGACCTTTGGCATTCTAGCAACCCCAGACCATCACGTTACCTCCACCATGCTTGACAGATGGCATCAGGCACTCTTCCAGCATCTTTTCAGTTGTTCTGCGTCTGCGTCTGCCCCCTGGCCTCCATTTGAATAGGCCTGGTTTAAAGCATAGCATTGAAACACGGCCGAAACGTCGGTGAAAATAAACTAAAGAAAAAGAAGACATGAGTGTGCGCTACATTCTATGTACAGTTAAAGCATAGCATTCATATACTCTCTTCCTCCTTTCACTTGCAAGCAGAGGGTTGGATGTATAATTTCCCTCAAGAGTTTTCAAGGAGAAACAACACTTTGTTTTTAAGTTAGAGTACTTAAAGTAAATATCCTACTTAGCTATGAGATTGATTATTACAAAAAATTCTCCATTAGATTTGTAGAGAAAACAGCACTGCAGGTAAATTGCAGACACAGTACACAGCGACAGAAACAAGAATGCCATCTGGCTTTTAGCAAGAAAAGTGCAGTCAAGTGGATGAGACATAATTTTGGTGAGATGAGATGGGTTTTGTCCCCACCTTGTGGTGGTTGCGTAGAATACAAAATGGAAATGGTGCATCATGCATTTTTTGTAAATGGGCCTACATTATTAATACTGGTAGGAATGTTTTAATATGTTGATTCAACTCAGTTTACTTGGTGAAAGGGGAAGTTCACTTTTTAGCATGTTTTAGCCCATTTTCTGGAGTGTCTAGGATAAAATAGTTCTCATCAACACCAAAATTTTGACTATTGGTCCTGTCTCAGATATTTGGCTCATTTAGAATCCCCCCTTTTCTGCTTCAAAATGGCTTGCTTTGTGAATGTCCAATAATGTCCTTAAAACAACCTTTAAGCTTTTTTATTTTAAAACATGTGATGCCCACCAAGTGGTTAGAGCATATTAGGTCCATTCATACTATTGATCTTTTTAAGTCTAAAACACATTAAGTTAAAAACATATGTTTTTTCTCCCTAGCTTTTAATACTTCCTAACCCCTTTTCCTCTATTATTATTTTTGTTTGTTTAGTTTTATTTGGCTATTTGCATATTATTATCATCATTTGTTTATTATTATTATTTGTTTATTGTTTATTTTGAAAAGCACTTTGGATCAGGAAATGTGCTATATAAATAAAGTGACTTGACTTGCAACCAGACGTTTAACTGTACCACCGCCAATACCATCACAGGGACTCTTGCACTTGTGATGTTACTATGCATCTAAGCTTCACTGTAAAGTCCCTCTCATGGGATGACCGGTTCACATAGTTTGTAGTTTTAATGCTGTGATGCTGTTTCATCACTGAGGTAGACAGCTCTCTCAAGGTCAGGGATGCCCAGTCACAGTATCTGCCTAGTAGTCTCTCTCAATCCTCACATATCTGGCAGGTATCTAAACTCAATGAAGAAAGTGCATCAAACACAAAGAAACAGACAGAATCCGTGCAGACAAAGAGCTTTAAATTGGAAGGGGGATCTCATTAACCATCACCAATGTGTAGCACCTACCTACCGTGATGCATGGCACTGCGTATGTGGCCAACGGGCCAGGCCTGTTTTGGTGTGTGTGTTGGTGTGTTTAATATTTCAATGCTTAAACAACAGATGAAAAGGTAAAAAGATGAATTAGTCACTTTAATTTATGTAGGCCACCTAACACAAGAGTAGTGTTTAAAAAATAAATGAAATAATAATAAAAATCACAGTAATCACACACATTGTGTGTGTCATGACATCTGAATGCATGACACCAAGACTCTCCTCCAGCGATGAAGCTTGGCCAATAGCAGCTCCTGGAAGCGCTCTGTCATAAGCACGTAAAACACCGGGTTGATCACGCTGTGTGCATAAGCCATAGGCCTCGTCACAATGTACACCGCTTCAATTTGGATGACGGTACAGTCCGACAGTCCGGGTGACATCCGTGACACGATCCGCACGTTCCTCATGATGTGGTAGGGCAGGTAGAGTACCACAAACATGACTGCTGCTGATTGGATGACGCGTACAGGCTTCCGGAACGACACCGCCCAGGCCTCCTCCGCCGTCCGCAGTATGGAGGCCATCTTGTATGTGCACAGGAAGAGCCCCACGAGGGGAATGATGTACCCCACCATGGTCAAAGCCAGGCTGTACCCCAATAAGCCCTGTGTCTTGGAGAGGCTGGAGAAGTCGTGGCACACAGTCCCGTCCATACGATTATTGTCCATGACGGCGTAGTAGAGCAGTGGACAAATCTCGACGTTGACAAAGACCCAGGTGAAGATGGAGATGTAGACGGCAACGCGTGACCTCAGCAGGATGTGATTGCGGAATGGGTAGCATAGCAGTTGGTACCGATCCACACAAACCAGCATCATGAAGACAACACTGGAGTACATGTTCACAAACAGGACGTAACGGTTGAACACGCAGCTAAATGGCGATGTATCCTCCATGTTGTAGGCGTACAAGTAAGACAGGCGGGGCAGGGCACACATACAGATGAGGTCGGACACCGCCAGGTTGTACAGGTAAACGTTGGTGCTCCGCCATTCTGGAAGACACAGTGGGTAACCCAGGACAACCAATAGGTTGCCAAGGAAACCAAGAGCAAACTCTATGGCGTACACAGGGCAGAGGTAGTACATCCTGAGCATGGCTGTTAGTTCACTGCAGTCATCAGCCTAGGAAATTTAGACAGAGATAGGTAAGATAAGATAAGATATCCCTTTATTGGTCTCACAATGGAGAAATTTGCATTGTTACAGCATCCAAGACAGACAGAGGCAGCCATCAAACTTCATCCACCCATTCATCCATCTGACATACAGTACACACAGACACACACACATCAGTCTCCCATGTAACTACCCACACCACAGGATAATAATACTGCATACCTGAG
>JAODXP020003689.1:0-35594 GCA_027497455.2 Sardinella longiceps
ATGTGTGACGTTTATCCTTTTAAAAATGGTTTACCGCTACTCTGAATTGTCTTTTCCTAGAAATTCCAAAGGCCAACTTCAGACGGCTCCCCTTTGACCACTGCAGGTTTGTGGAACATATTCAAAACCCATGGAAGATTTTTATTATTAGTTGAAATCATAGCATGATAGTGGCTTTGCAAGTTTAAGGAGCAATGAAGGTTTTTTTTCCTTAAAGATTTTTGCTTTCTCCACAGTTTGTCTCTCCAGCCATTTGAATATCCCATGTGCACAAAGGAAGGTGTCGTTTTTGACCTAATGTGAGTTCTGCTTTACCTTATATTGTGCTGAAGTTGGCATAAAAGTCCGTTCTCTTATGCTTAACTTGACACAATTTCAGAAGGTTTGACCTACAGTCTGAGTCTATGATAATGACCGTAGTGGTCATTAATGGTTTCACTCTGCGCTGCAATGGGGATGCTGAATAGTCCAGGGTGTTAATATTCAATGTACCGGTATTAGGGTTGGCCGATATGGACTTAAAAATATATCACAATATTTTCCGTTTTTTTATCACGATATCAATAACTGACGATAAAAAAGTATATTAGGTCTACAGTTTAACACAGGTTTCATACAGTTGCCCGAAAACTTCTTGAAAATTTTGTAAAGGAAATCAATTGTAAATTAATTGTTGACAATATTCACCTGACAGAGTTGTTTGTGTAGTCTATACGGTGGAAATATAAATGCTAACAAAACATTTTCTGACCTTCGTATTTCCCGATATGACAAAAATTCCTATAGTGGGAATTTTTTTTGCCGATATACGATAACGATAATGATATCGCACAACCCTAACCGATATATGAATTCATGTGATTCCGACTGCCTTTCTTACACCTACAAAGTACACGTATGCATAATGGTCGATGGATGCTAGTAACACTCAGCCGACTGCCTCAGCCATACTCTAGGAGTCCCAGCTGAGAAGCACCACTTCCTTGCAGATGTGTCAAACGCATTCAGATGAGAAAAAAATGTTTCACAAACTTGCTTATGTGGACTTTCAATAGCATGATCAATAATATGGCAAAATTACCTATATTTCAAGCAAAATAGTCTATAAATGCCAGTTTTTGACCAGCCTGTGCTTTGACCAGCCAAATTGCAGTATTTGACCAGCCTGTGCTATTACCTGCTGTATCCAAATTTTAGACCTTTCTTTTTTGTCTATTTAAAGGAGCATAGTGCCTTGGATAAAGAAGTTTGGAACAAACCCCATCACTGGAGAGGTAAGTGAAATGATGATGATGATGATGATCTAAAGTATAGTATCGTATCTATCTATTAAATACAAGTCCCAATACATTTCTGATAATGTATGAATAACATTTGTGGGATCTGAGGTCCTGGGAAAAAAAGCAAATAAGTATAATTATGCACCTTTACATTTAATCCAAGATAAACAGACCAATGTGTAGAAGTGTATAATAGCTTTTATACAGGAGAAAGAGAGGAATGTAGAATCATTTAAGCCATATATTTTTTAATCTGGGTAAAAAGCTGCTCAAATAATACATAATACTTTTCATGCACATCTAGGGTTGCAAAAAGGTGGAAAACGCTGCACAGACTTTGTCGCACTTTCATTAAATAGCCAAATATGGACAGGTGTAATGACAATGAATACCTAAAGCAATAGTGTGGAGTCAATCAATCCCTAGTTATGGCTGCAGCCTAATGTTGGTGAACACCTTTTCAGCACTACAATATTTACTATCAGCATTAACCACAAAGAACAGGGATATAAGCTGATTAACTGATTAATTCTGAAAAAATGATTGATTAAGCAGATTTTCGAAAGTGGAATTAAGTTGTTCAGTGATTATTCAGTGCAGAGACTAACCTTGACTGAGAGGGTGTAACGTGCTAAAGCTGTGTAGACCCTGGCTAGCAAAAAAAAAAAAAAAAAAAATTCACTGCTTGGCAAGCAATAAGGATCACAAACACCATTCAGTAAGATATCAGGCCAAAACGTCTACCGGACTTCTATGTCATCCACAGAGTCTGCAATTGTTGAGTCTGCAATTGGACATTACCAAAATTACCAGTTTATTCCTGTTGATTCCCAAAAATTCCCAATAATATCCATGGAAAACGTACAACTTTGAACATTGCCGGAATTTTGCAACCCTATATCTAATCCGCAAGCATTACTATTATTAAGCATTACTACATTATTATGTTCACTTGATGAGGGCTTCCTTGTAAATGCTCAAAGTGCTGTTCATCTTTTTAGCCACTAGAGGGAGTGATACACCATGGCAAAAATCCCTCTCTGGAAATCTGGAGAATGGGGAGTTGATTATGTAACACCCCTGTTCCATTTATGCCTGTCTGTGTGATTTTTACGTTGCCCGTCTTAAAAATTAGGCATGGGGGTCATTCCATGTCAAATCACCCAAAATTTTGTGAATTTTAAACCTGACCCTCTCAGAAACTGGTGAAATTTGGTGTAACCGATCATCACACCTGAACATTTAATGATTTTGAGCTCAATCGGACCAGCGGTTTCTGAGATACGCCAGGTCAAATTTTCAGATTTTCGCCACAAATGGGCTGACCAGCCCCCAATAACATTACCCTAATTTGCTTATTTCTGGGTCAAATCCAATAATCTTGGTGTCATTTGAAAGCTAAGACCCCCAGGAATCTGATCATATGATTATTTTTTATGATTAGACCCATTTTGACTAAATGACCCTTTGACCTTTACTTTGGACCTGAATTTGACCTTGTGGATCATGTGACCTTCAAGCGACCCCTGGTCTAAAAGTTAGCTCAACATGTTTTGTAGACAATATCAAAAAATCAGAGGTATAATATCTTTCGTTTGTCAGCAATTTTAAAACAAAGTTTGGTTGAACGTGATAAAATGGTCTTTAAAGGAATATTCCATGCTATCTGGCTACATTACATTCCAGTGTCTATGCTAAGCTAAACCTAAAATAAGGCTAAGTTTGAGGTTGGCAGACTAGGAAAATGCATGCACTGAAGCCAAGGTGCTTTTACCCACATATGCAACTCTAGGTAAGAGAGTGAATAACCACTTTTGATTAAAAAAAGGTGGAATATACCTTTAAAGACCATTTTATCACGTTCAACCAAATTTTGTTTAAGTGCATGCATTTTCCTAGACTGCCAACCCCAAACTTAGCTTTAGTTTAGGTTTAGCTTAGCATAGACACTGGAATGTAATGTAGCCAGATAGCATGGAATATTCCTTTGTCACATTCAGCCAAACTTTGTTTTGAAATTGCTGACAAACGAAAAATATTATACCTCTGATTTTTTTATATTGTCTACAAAACATGCTGAGGTAACTTTTAGACCAGGGGTCGCTTGAAGGTCACATGATCCACAAGGTCAAATTCAGGTCCAAAGTAAAGGTCAAAGGGTCATTTAGTCAAAATGGGTCTAATCATAGAAAGTAATCATATAATCAGATTCCTGGGGGTCTTACCTTTCAGATGACACCAAGATTATCGAATTTGACCCAGAAATAAGCAAATTAGGGTAATGTCAATGTGGGTTGGTCAGCCCATTTTTGGCAAAAATCTGAAAATTGGAACTGGTGTCTCTTAGGAACCGTTGGTTCGATTGAGCTAAAATTTTCAGAAATTAAATGTTCAGGTGTGATGATCCTACACACCAAATCTCATCAATTTCTGAGGGGGTGGGGTTTAACCCATCGGGTGATTTGACATGGAATGACCCATGGATCTTTAAAATCTTTTTGAGAAATGGGCTCATCATAAATTCTTTGAGACTCAAAAGGGCTGAAAATAGAGTGTTTTGCACACTGACAAAGATACTCTATACATTTGAACCATACATTTATGTACGTGTTTTCAGCATGGGTCACGTTCATGCATGATTGTTGCATATGGAAAATATAGGTTTTAACATTATTTGCTCACTTGGTATGGGATTAGAAGTAATCTATCATACAGTCCATGTTTAAACTCTAAACATCAGTGTAAAGTCTTCTTTCAAATACCATGTTAACCCCTTGGAGAACAAGTCAGGCAAGTGCTGTAGTCAGAATGCGCACGTAGGCTATTGTTAAACAGCTAACCTATTGCCCTAATTCATTGTACCCTGGCAAATACTTTTTTTCCTGAAATGTTTTCAAGATTCAAGATATCTTTATTACTTCTCATCATAGGTTTGAAGCCTGTAAAAGAGTAAAAATTCTTGTGTTTTCATTTGGAATGTCACTTCTACTGTATTCTGGTTGACCGTGGCCGTGTCTCATTTCGTGCACTTCTTGGAGTGCACTGCAATGTTGTCCATAGTGTGCACTTAGAACTTGCCGTCATAGCCTAATGAGCATTTCTGATGTTTAGTGTTGCTCCAAATGGATAACTGCTTTGTAAAAACTAGGCGGAGATGACGGTCGTAACTGTAGATTTAAACGGCAGTTACGGCCAAGTCAAACAAACATTCAGATTGATGATTAGTTTCACAGTGTTTGTGAGCGCGAACGCACTATGCACTGAAACGTAGTGTTTGAAGTGTTTCAAGTGCACGATTTGAGACACGGTCATGACTTTCAGTCACTGCTTCCTCCACTTTGGATGCGTTTGGATGCCAGTGTCTCAGCCTTTGTTCAGCGGTTCTGTGGTGTTTTGCCATTCAAGCATGGCTTAGAAACATGACTCTGGGGCTCACTCCCACAGGCTAGTGTCAGTTTAGATGAGTGAGGGACGGCCTCGTTCTGCAAACCAAGAAATAAGCAAGTGGCTGGCGGCTGCTGTTGAAACTTCACAGGAAGTTCACACACAAAGTTGTAATCGTGTGTGTGTGTGTGTTTCACATGTGCTCACTGTTTTGTGTGAGCTAGACACTGGTCTCGTCTGAGCGTCTCATGACCTCTTATTTGTTTGTGGTTGGACGCATCATTTGAAGGGGGACAAGCAAGTACTGTAGTGTACAGCACAGTACTGTATATTGACATGCTGAGCTTGAGAAGGGAGGGCACGTGTGCTTGTTGACTCAGCTGGGCCCTCTAGCTTAGAAAAATGAAAACAGTAATGATTGATTGAGAGAGGGAAAGGGGGGCGGGGGAGGTATCCAGTCAAAGAAACTGTATATGAATCATATATGGAAGGAGAGGGAGAGGGGTATACTGTATGTCTCAGATTGCATAGTCTGTATTGTATATGTGTTTGGCTGCACAGACAGTGTCTTGTGTGTTTGGAGGCTGCAATGTTTTTGTGGCTATGAGGGGGAACAATTTTTGCAAGTGGAGCAAGAGGATTGTCACCAGAAGTCCTGAATTGCAACATACTTAAACACTTTTTCTTTCCTTTTCACACTATGAGGGTTTAACAGCAGTTTAAAGGCTTAATACAGCCGTCGTTGATCACGTCTGGCACCCTCATTTACTTTTTCTTTTTTTTTTTTTTACTCATTTGTGGGGCAAACCCATCAAGACCTCCTGCCCTCAAAACCTTCAGGGGGCCAGCGGCTTCCCTTCCCTCACGTCAGCCGCACCAGATGGGGGGACCAGCCAGACCCCCCTGTGGGGGTGACCACAGACCCCCTACATCCCAGACATACACACACACACACACACACACACACCACCCCTCGTCCCCTCAAGCCTCGTCCACCCCCCTGTGGTGTGCATCACACTCTTATTCTCTCCCAGCGTTTCCGAGCGCCAGGGTGCTTTGGTGCGGGTCCAGGCAGTCTGTCTGGAGCTGCAGGGTGTCTCGTGAGCCCATTTCCAGCCCCAATCAAATGTTCAATTAGCACGCCATGCCAGGCCAGGCCAGGCCAGTCAGTCAATCAGGCAGGCAGTTAGTCAGTCAGTTGGTCAGCTAGTTGAGTAGGTTAGACGCCAGGCAAAAGGAAAAAAGCCAGGCCATTGCCCTGGGGCATCTGGGGATGGTAGGGTAGGGGAGGGGAGGACAGGTCTGCATCTGTGCCCATTGCCGTGCCCTAGATGTCCTGCAATTCTATCTGGCACTGAGGTGCTCTCACACACAGCAATCAGTGGCGGGCAGTGTCTCTTCCTCGTGCATGATTGGCAAAGTTCCTTTTGCCTATAATTGTCTACACTACAGGATTGAAAAGTGTTTAGCCACAGAGCCTGTGAGGTGAGTTAGGGGTTTTATATTTGTAAAGACATTATAACGTGAAGATCGTATCTTTTCATGGCATGCTAGCTTGTCATTCTCTTGGGTCACTGTGAACAAAATGTAGTCTTTTTAAGATCCCCCGTCCCCCAAACAATAACCTCAAACACATCTACACATTCTAAATTCTACACCTGGATGCAGCTGCAAACCAAAGATTCTAGAGTGCGTTGTTCTTAAATCTTTTCTGCAAACTATCAACAGCCTGCCCCTAAACACTACAGTAACACAGAATCACTGACCCCACCTTTAAGGTTGCTGGTGCAAGGCTGGCTGTGACAATAGGTGTTGACCTCAGTTAGTTTCATTCACAGTCTATTGCTATATTCTGAACAAGCAAAAGAGCTTTTATGTGGGTGATTCTTAGGTTTTTGGCAAGCATAGATTTAGTCCCAAAGGGGTTCTGTAGAGGTTTTACTGTAGGTTAACTAGGATGCCAGGATAAAAACCCATAATAAACACTGTAGAGGGCTGGCTAAAGGAAAAGCAGGTTACACTTTACTTTACAGATCAGTCATAAGAAGGTAGACTTAGTTAGTATTTTCACACTTAGTTAGATAATTACTTTGATCGTGATGGCATTATGCTTTAGTTATTACTCAATAACATACCGTAACATACCATAATTATACTATCTTATAAGCGCAAAAAAACAACCCTCTTATTACTGTTCTGTAATGTAAATAGTTGCCAAAAAGCCCTTAGTGGGGCATGCTGCTGCTGCTGGAGCTGACATAGTTTTCATGCTCTTGTGTACAGTAATTCAATAAGGGTTTGGCTGCAGAAGTTTAATCTGGGCCTAATCGGATGGCTGTTGATGTAGTCACTTTGAGGAAGGCCTCCGAGGAATTTGGGCTCCGTATGAATCGTCTCTCTGTGTCTCTGGACTCCCTCGAGACCCGGGAGACAAACCCAGTGAGAATATGAAAAAAAAAAAAAAGGCTAAGTTTCATTAAAAGTCATCCAGTCTTCACTTGCGTATTGCCCCCCCCCCCCCCCCCCCATCCCTTCCCAAATGTTATTACAGTAGAACTAAATCATCCGCGGTTTCAGTTATCCACAGTTCATCACGATTGGGAATGTTAAGTGGATTATTATGAAAACAAACGGTTTATGTTTGAAACACAGCACCACTCAGCCTACCCTTGTGCATCACTTATCACTGTCTTTTTGCACGTCTCACAAACCCCCTCATTTGCGTGCAGGCCTGCATTCACACACCGCCAACCTGTATAACTTTATGCAGGCTTGTGATGAGCTAAGTGAGACTTTGAAACAATCAGATACCCTTTGAAATGGTAATTGTTGAGACTATGAAACAATCGGACACCCTTGATCACATCCATCCATCCATTTTGCTAACAACTAGTTTTGACATTTTAAGCCAATTGGGGAGCCTGAGCCATGGTCACATGTACTGTAAAGCGCATTTTGAACCACACTTTGCAACAGTGCTTTGACATATTTAAGTTTTGGGAGCTTAACAGTGTCACCATTATTATTAGTTATTGTGGCCTAGGTCTTGTCATGCACATGTTGTGTCAGTAACCTTAGACATGCATGTGCATGAAGGGCAACAACAAGTTCTGTGCTCTTATGAATGGGTTCATATCTCTGAGTCCCTTGCAGATACACAGGTCCACTCTGGTTCAGGTTTATTTGTTCTGTGCATATTAGTACAGGTACAGTACCACAGCAATGAAATATAGTGTGCCTTGATACACAGCTCCACTCTGCCACTCTAGAGCTTGGGGAAGTGGATGTGACATCCGTTTGTTTGGACACTATACTATGAGGCCATCTTATACCCCTTGCCATTGAGATTATATAGAAAGCGGTGGTTTGCCATGATCCTCATTTTCAATATATGGAGCAGATTAATGTCGGGAAGTTGTCCCAAGCGCATTCCCCTTTACACTGTAGATGCTAAGAACTGATCTCTGTGGTGAGGTTCAGCTGACAGGATAGACTGTTACTTTCAGCTTGGGATTCCAATATAAAGCCGGCAGCACAACATCACAAAATGGTGGCGAAGCTGGTGGTTTTAAGTGGAACAAACGCCTATTTCCCAAGTCCGGTTAAAAGTATGGTCTCCACAACTAGTTAAGTCGAGTGAAGTCTTGCATTTATGTACAGTACGTAGCACATTGTTACGGCCGGCTCGAAAGCCGCAACATAAAGTGGAGACGGACAACAGAGTTATCAAAAATATAAAGATTTATTGAAATAAATAGTCAAAAAAGGTTAAAAATCTAGGGGTAAAAATGAGAGCAGGCACCAAAGCGCATGGCGCTCTGAAAAGTGAGAGAATGCAAGCCCTCTCGAGGACAAGCACCTGGCCTTAATATCCCACACCTAGACCAGGTGTGGACCATTTACTTAATTTGCCCCATACACCACCCAAAGACCATTGCACTGCCACTGCAAGGCCAGTGGGGGTGCAGAGGGGCGTAACACTTCCCCCCTTAAAAGGGTTCCTCTAGGAGCCCTAAAAATGAAAAACAAAAAGCCCCTCTGCCATCTCCTTCAGTCTGCCACACCTAGAAGAAAGATGGAGAAGCAGGGAGAAAGGAACACAGACACAACTGCTGGGTGCTGCAGCCACAAACAAGTCAACAACACTCGTCTCGTCACGTAATGATAGACAGGTGACCTAACAAAATGGCTTAAGCCTACACAGCACCAGTCATACAACTTCACTTCAATATAAATGTGGAATTGCAGACCAATTCAAAAGCATTGTCTGCACACTATGCTTGCATACTCACAGAAACACACATGGTACATTACTGCACACACTGCAACTAAATGCCCTCACCAAATAGTTTAGTGGACTTGCCCAACATACACTCACAAATGTCATACATGAACACATGAGGATCAGACACACACAATCTTCTACAACTGAACACCACAAAACAGTAACAAGTGACCCACAAAGTGGAGCACAACAGCCACAACACAAAAGGATTACTTACACAAAGTCACTACATCAACCAAAAGTAGCAACTAATAATCCCAACCAAAAGTGCACTGTTGTCACCACAACACAAATGGTCACATACACGTGGTCCAATACCACAACGAATTACTGCAACAAAGTTCAGTGTAGCACACACCTGTGACAAATTAGACTGTAATTGGAAAGCCACACCCACAACCCAATGATCACTAGTGTGGCTCACTACCACACAAACAAATGTTGCTGCATTCACCTAGCTAGCAACATACACAAGTGATCTACAAAAGTAGGCTGACTCTTCCCTACGCTAAATGTCACTTTACACAAACAATACATTCACCTCATGATCACTGACATCCATTTAATGCTGATCTACAGGGCTATGTCCACACAAGCAGTTGCAACACTGATAGTATCCTACATGCACCTGCACATAATCAACCTGCCAGATTAGTAGCTGTTAATGAGCTCCAAGCTCATGTACAGAAAGAGACTTTCAACAAGCTACAAAACACTAGGCTACACATACAAAATATCGTGCCATCTTGCTCATCTAAACAAAAACAAACAAAAGGGTGGCAAGTATGTTTGTCAAAAACATGTCGAAAAAACTGTTGCAAAGCAATCCCCAGACCTACCAATTAAGCTAGACTAACCTCACTATCTTCTGAGGCATACCGGGCTCGAGGCTATAACTGCCCCCTCCCCGGGGTAGCCTACATTCAAGCTAATCTGTCTGGAAGAATGCAAAAAGATTATTTAACAAAAAGCGATGACAAACATACTCACCAAAACAAAAATATAACTCCAAAACTCTGTCCAGTCTCCACAAAAACATTTTTCAAAAATCCCGGCGAGGCCCCATTTTATGTTACGGCCGGCTCGAAAGCCGCAACATAAAGTGGAGACGGACAACAGAGTTATCAAAAATATAAAGATTTATTGAAATAAATAATCATAAAGGTTAAAAATCTAGGGGTAAAAATGAGAGCAGGCACCAAAGAGCATGGTGCTCTGAAAAGTGAGGGAATGCAAGCCCTCTCGAGGACAAGCACCTGGCCTTTTTATCCCACACCTAGACCAGGTGTGGACCATTTACTTAATTTGCCCCATACACCACCCAAAGACCATTGCACTGCCACTGCAAGGCCAGTGGGGGTGCAGAGGGGCGTAACACACATTTAAAACCAATTGTGATTGAGCCAAAGTGCCTCAAAAAAGATGGATAAGGCCAATAACAACATGGAATGACTGACAGACCCTACAGTAGGCGGGTTTACATGGACACTTCTAATCTGATTATTTAACCCAATATTCCGTTTCAGATGGCGTTTATCAATGCATCTCCTTGGAAACTGTTCTATAGAATGCACATGGAAAATTTCTAATCAGATTAGAAGTGTCCATGTAAACCCACCTAGTATGTCTCCATCATGCTGATATGAGTTTGTTTTTCTCAACAGAAACTGGAGTCCAAGGAGCTCATCAAGCTGAACATCAGCAAGAACAGTGAAGGTACTTAGCAACACGGTCGCTGGAGAAATCCAGTTTGAATCAATTAAAGGAGAAATCCGGTGTGAAAAGGACCAAAAGTTTATTGCAACATCATGAAAAGTTTGAACGTTTTCCAAGGAGAATAATTTTGATATGCTCATGTCGGCCAGAGAAGACCACTTGCTAGTTGTAGTTTCCAGGGGCACCCAACTAGTTTTTATTGGCCAAATTGCTGTTAAAAACTATAGAAAGGCTCAAAATAGCCCCACACTTCGTTGATCGTATAAAGACCATTCCAACATTTAAAACCAGGCACTGAAAACTAAGTAACTGTACAGATAGTATAGCTACTTGCCACCTAGCTGGGTGCCCCTGGAAGCTACAACTAGCAAGTGGCCTTCTCCAGCCAACAGGAACATTCTGCTCCCCGGAAAACATTCCAACTTATTATGATGTTGCAATATACTTTTGGTGCTTATCACACTGGGTTTCTCCTTTAATATAGACACGTGGTGTGACATTGCTGAGCGCCGTCGTTATGTATGAGAATCAGGAAATGCGTGGCAGAGTAGACGCTCAGCAACATTAAATAACATGACTATTGAATCTCACTGGATCTCCTTTAACTTTATTACTTTTATTCTTGATACTTCTTGCATTTAGGCACAACCCTTGACATATTAAATGGAATGCATCATTCACATTTGGCTGATTTAGCATTTGGTATAATATATGTAGTAATGACCAATATTACTGTCCCTGTCTATCCCCCAGGCAAATATCACTGCCCTGTCCTCTACACCGTTTTCACCAACAACTCCCACATTATTGCCAATAAAGTCACAGGCAATGTGTACTCTAATGAGGTAAGCCATGCTTTGGGAAAATATCCATCAGTACGGTTTTGGAGAGGTGGTGGTTTGTTTTATTTTGTTAGCAGATTCAATAGGGCCCTGCTTCTTGCAACTGTTAATATTGTGAATCCTCACAGTTTTTGTGTGGTGGTTTGTTTTATTTTGTTAGCAGATTCAATAGGGCCCTGCTTCTTGCAACTGTTAATATTGTGAGTCCTCACAGTTTTTGCGTTGCAAAATGAGTTATGTCCGCTCTTTTGCAGGCCGTGGAACAGCTCAACATCAAGACCAAAAGCTTTAAAGATCTTCTGACTGATGAGCCTTTTACTCGCCAGGACCTTATCACCCTACAGGTGTGTGTGTGTGTGTGTGTGTGTGCGTGTGTGTGTGTGTGCGCGCGTGTGTGTGTGTGCGTGCGCGCATGTGTGTGTGTGCGTGCGCGTGTGTGTGTGTGCGTGTGTGCGTGCGTGCGAGTGATGAAAGAGAGACGGGAGAGAAATTATGTGACAGGAGGAGAAGGTTGGCAAGAAGGTAGAGAGCTCTTACATGTGTGCAACAGATGTATGCCTGGTGAATGCCTCAGTCAAGGGCTGCTCTTGGTCTTATAGCACAAGAACTGCCAGGAGCAGAATGCCATGTGGTCAGTCACACTCAGCAGAACAGTCCAAAGATCTCCTAGAGCAGTTAGTTCTCAGCTCTCCTGTATTCCAAGAAAGGCTTTTACAACTCTCTGCTGCATTAGGTGCATTTGAAGGCATATCGGGTGTCAGTGAGCCCCATTTCACACAAGTTTGCAGTGTGCTTTAAAGGAAAATACCGGAGTGAATTCAAGCATAGCCCTGTTGAAAGAGCTTGCTAAGTGCGCTAGTTAGCGATTGGAACAAAATAATTTGGTACAGCACAGGCCGAACGCAGAAGCGAACAGGCACTTTACACTGAATCAATGGGACCTGACAGTTGGACACCGAAAGTAAGATCCGAAGTTACATTGACTCAATGTAAAGCGTTTCGCATTTGCGTTAGGTCTATGCTGTTCGAAATTCTTTCATTTCATGCGAAATATATTGCTGTCAGAAGGCTCGTGCAGCAGGACTTTGCTTCAAATCACTCCGGTACTTTCCTTTAAACTGCTACTAGAGGGCCTCCACACCAAAGATCATGGAATACTGAGCAAGATAAAGCATCATAATACATTTCAATGGGAGCAAACTGGAATACTTCCTGTCTGCATAAATGCATTACATCACAATAAGAAAAGATTCTTTAAAGTTCTATCAGCCAATGAGAGCTCAACTTTGTCTGCATAAAGGGGGATTTTTCCCCCTCCCCCTTGCAAAAATAGAACCAGGAACTTAACAAACGTTGAGACCTCTCGCTCCGCTTCAACCCTCTCTGTCCACACCCTGGGTTCTGACGTTATTTAGAGTTCAACGATTCTGCTTTGCCCCCGCACATCAGTGCTGCTCGCGCGGAACACAGCCAGACAAAATGGACCTGAATCGTCTTGGACAGGTGGCGGTGGCGGTTGCGGCAGAGTTTTGATACTGGTGTGAAGGGTTGTCTTGGAAA
The DNA here is from genome assembly GCA_027497455.2 of Sardinella longiceps. NCBI lineage: Eukaryota > Metazoa > Chordata > Actinopteri > Clupeiformes > Clupeidae > Sardinella > Sardinella longiceps. The sequence continues at coordinate 13,068 of JAODXP020003689.1, forward strand.
CAGTAGAGTAGATTCTAAATCATAGACTGTTTGTATGAAATGTTTAGAATGCAACAATTTTTTGCCCCCTCACAGGCAACTTTAAAAGTAGCCTTTTTTAATCACAGATGCATTTTCTTGAATGGCTCAGACAAAATGGTTCTGAGTCGTAGAGGACCGGTGCCGGCGCAAGCGCCAGAGTTCGTCACTGATGTTGAGGATCATTTTCATCATCATAGAGCAGTGTGAACCACACATTGTCAGAACCATTGTGAGGATGCACTGAAAGGAGTAATGCAATGTTATTCAATCCAGAGTCCAGTTTTCCAAGGGGTCACTGGAAAAGTGCTGTCTGAAGGAAAAAGAACAAGAAAATTTGATACAACACCGACTGCATAATGAACTGGCAGCTAACACTAATTGAAGGGGCCACAGACACTTGGCTTTCAGTTTAATTTTCCTGTGCCCCATTCAGTACATTCAGAGCTGCCCGTTTCCTTTTTCGGTCTGTTTTGAGACAAATTTCCACATTCTTTTTCCTACAGCCAGCACTCAGTGGCCTTAAAACACGGGGCTGTGAATTGAAACACATAGACTTTCTCCTTTAAACTTCAAGAGGGCTTCAAATGGGCCCCCCGTCAGTGCCACCTTCCCTCACAGTTCAGAGAGATAAAGGCCAGCATTGTGTGTGTGTGTGTGTGTGCAAAGGAGCTGTCAGTCCGGCATGTTGGTGTGAGAGTGTGTAGCCTACTGCCCTGAATAACAGAAGGGCCGAGTGGCAGCCGCGTGCCATCGCTCAAGCCGGGGAATCATGGAGTGTGTGTGTAGGGGGGGTGGTGATGAGGTCAGAGGCAGGGCAGATAACGCTGTGATCTCATTACGCGTCCTGACCCATTTGGATCGGCTGCTGGATCGGCGAGGTCACGGCCAGACAAAAAGCGCGAGGAAAAGGGCAGATGACAGTTGGGAGAGAGCAGAGGAAAAGTGAGAGAGATAGAGGGAGGGAGAGAGGGAGGGAGAGAGAGAGAGGGACAGAGAAGGAGAGAGAGAGAGGGACAAAGATAGACGAGAGGGGGATAGAGGGGGGTATTAAAGAGAGAGAGAGAGAGAAAGGGACAGAGAAGGAGAGAGAGAGGGACAGAGAAGGAGAGAGAGAGAGAGGGACAAAGATAGACGAGAGGGGGATAGAGGGGGGCGGTATTAAAGCGATAGAGGGAGGGCAAAAGGCAGGCATGAGTATTATAGGAAGGGGACAAGGGAAGAGAATGGGAGAGAGAAAAGAGAGGGAAACGGTGTGTCATAGAGAGGGAGGGAGGGAGGGAGGGAGGGAGAAGGGGATGTTGGGGGAGGCATGTGAGCTGAATGGGTGCCCAGGAGGCCGTGCCAGTGGCCTCACTTTTCCACTGCCCCTGTGCCCTCTGTCTGAAACAGATACTCAGTCCCCTCAGCCCTCCACTCCCACAGCCCATGCAAGGCACACTGTGTGTGTGTGTGTGTGTGTGTGAAGTCTTCAGGCATAATGTGATTGACCGCATGACTAGAGGATTGAATAATTATGTTAAGAGCTAGAAAGAGTGTGTGTATGTGTGTGTGTGTGTGTGTGTCTATTCAGACACAAAGACAAAAGACAGAAAGTGTGTGTTGTCAGATAAAAGAACTGTTGTTCTCGGCCACATTGTATAAGTTTGGTCAGCCTGTTACAGTCCTCTGTCCCCCCCCCCCCCCCCGTCTCTCCCCAGGACCCGTCCAATCTGGATAAGTTTAACGTCTCCAACTTCTTCCACGTGAAAAACAACCTGAAAGTCCTGGATCCAGGTGTGTGCTGCTGCTCATGTCATATGTGCACCAGATGTTTCTGCCGTTTTACAGGAGAAACCCTGTGTGTGTGTGTGTGTGTGTGTGTGTGTGTGTGTGTGTGTGTGTGTGTGTGTGTGTGTGTGTGTGTGTGTGTGTTGGCCTTTTTGCGAAACATGGATCTGAGATCCAGCCATCTGGGCAAAGCTGATCTCCACTTTGCCGTTTTAATTATTGATCTATTGATCATTGACTAGCATGTGCAGCAATATTGTTGATACGTGTCAGAATTCGAGATGAGCCTGAGAAAGCCATGTTTCTCCTTTCATGTATAAACCTTACCTGGGCTCATTGTTCATCAGGAGCTGTGATTGGTAGCAGGTTTTCAAATATAGAGAGGGCTAATGCAGAACATCTGGCAGAGGTTGGACATTCTGTCATTTTCTGAATACCCTTCAGGACCAATAATCTGTGTCTGTGTCTGTTTCTTTTTCTGTGTGTGTGTGTGTGTGTGTGTGTGTGTGTGTGTGTGTGTGTGTGTGTGTGTGTGTGTGTGTGTGTGTGTGTGTGTGTGTGTGTGTGTGTGTGTGTGTGTGTGTGTGTGTGTGTGTGTGTGTGTGTGTGTGTGTGTGTGTGTGTGTGTGTGTGTGTGTGTGCGTGCGCGCGCGCGCGCGTGTGTGTGCAGATGAGGAGAAGGCCAAACTGGACCCAGCCTACCACCTGAAGAGCACCAACCTGGAGACGCGTGAGACTCTGGCTGAGCTCTACAGGGACTACAAGGGGGATGAACTGCTGGCCTCCACCATGAAGGAACCAGAGGCCAAGAAGACGGACAAGCTCAACGCTGTGAGTTGACCTTCTTTAAAGGAAAATACCGCAGTGAATTCAAGCACAGCCCTGTTGAAAGAGCTTGCTTAGTGCGCTAGTTAGCGAGTGGAACAAATTAATTTGGTACAGCACAGACCGAACGCGAACGCAGAAGCGAACAGGCACTTTACACTGAATCAATGGGACCTGACTGTTGGAAACCGAAAGTTAGATCTGAGGTTACGATGGGCAGAGTGAGGAAGATTGGAAACGCAAGGCTCTTGCTGTCTCTCTCTCTCTCTCTCTCTCTCTCTCTCTCTCTCTCTCTCTCTCTCTCTCTCTCTCTCTCTCTCTCTCTCTCTCTCTGTCTCTCTCTCTCTCTCTCTCTCTCTCTCTCTCTCTCTCTCTCTCTCTCTCTGCTCTCTCTCTCTCTCTCTCTCTCTCTCTCTCTCTCTCTCTCTCTCTCTCTCTCTCTCTCTCTCTCTCTCTCTCTCTCTCTCTCTCTCTCGACATTTGACTTTATTCAGTTCTTCAGTGGGTTGACTCCTTTGTGCCCTGTGACGCTCACTCACACTCTCTCTCCAGACGTATGTCTCACCCTTTGTCACCCCACACACACACACACACACCCTCCTCTCTACACTGCTAGTGTGACTTAAATAGTGTGGGTAGTGGAGAATGACTGTGAGCGATTCACAGTAGTTGCATTAAGGTCAGGCCAGTTACTCAAAAGCTTTTGTGACGCTGTGTGTGTGTGTGTGTGTGTGTGTGTGTGAGAGTGAGAGAGTGAGCATCAGTGAAAGGCAAGAACACCAAGATGTTGCCTTGTGTCTGTGCTCTTAAAAAAAAAAAGTGCCCTTTGCTGGCCTCTGACTTCTAATGACTCAAAATCTGATCTCAGCAGATGAGAAGTTAGTCATTCTCAATATTGAGAACCCCAAAGTTAACAAGCAGACAGGTGGGGGCGCCGTGGCTCAGTGGCTAGAGCTTCAGACTATTACCCCGGAGACCCGGGTTCGATTCCGACCCGAGGTCATTTCCCGATCCCACCCCATCTCTTTCTCCCACTTGTTTCCTGTCACCTCTACACTATCCTATCCCCCCCCGCCCAAAAAAAACAAGGAGACGGGTTTGACATGTCTGCGCATATGATGTGAAGTTTGATTTGACTGAATATCTATGACGTATTCAAAGGAACCACTGATGCCAGACAACTCCTTTTCATATAGTTATTTAATTATAGTTATTTAAGCTCATCAGTCATCTTCACCTTACACAGTTGTCATTAAACACTTCAGTTATTGTATAGCTGTTACACTGCTACAGTCAGTCACTGATTGTGAGTGTCATTTTCGGAAAGCTATTCGTTTGTATCGTTCCTCCAAAGACACAGAGCTCTACAGTCAGGATGTTGTAGCCTGGGCACTGGGCAGGCCCAGAAGTGAATCAAGTGAATTACTCAAAAGTTATAGGTTTTGAATGCACTGAGTTTGTTTTGAAGGTTAACCTTTGTTGTGAATCGGCTTTTCTACAGCCCTGGTGCATTTAGAGTTGGCCTTGGCCTATCATACAGAATTACAGTCAAGCGCCTGAAAGACAGACCTTGGAGGAAACCTGAAGAAGTATTGTAAAAAAAACTATTGTGCTGCAGTCTAATTCCTCAGTCTTCTTGACTGTAGATATATTTTCCTTTTTGACAACAATTACAACCTTTTACACACACACACACACACACACACACACACACACACACACACACACACACTGTATATACATGTGCGCGCGCACACACACACACACACACGCAAATGCTCTATACACACACACGCACGAAAATGCTGTACACACACACCCACCCACCCACCACAGATACCCAATAGCTCATTCTTTCCTTCCCGCTCCGGATCTGACTTCATCCAAACCCAGCCGTCACACACAATACCTCATATGGCACACACACACACACACACACACACACACACACACACACACACACAGACAATGCCTCATATGGCACACTGACTGCAGACTGCAGACTCTTCCTGCTTCACCTCAGGGCCATTCACATGCCCATAATGGCTGTCCTCCAGTGGCCCGGCCCAGCCCACACACAGTCACTCACTGACAGACATTCTCTAATTCACTCACAAATACACACACACACGCACACACACACAATCACTCACTCACAGACGTTCTCTAATTCACTCACAAATACACACACACACACACTCACACAATCACTCACTCACAGACGTTCTCTAATTCACTCACAAATACACACACACAATCACTCATTCGCAACATGCTCACACACAATCAAACACACACTCACTCAAACACATTCTCTCTCTCTCTCTCTCACTAACTCCGCACATACACACACACACACACATACACACACACACACACACACACACACACACACACACACACACACACACACACACATGCACTGGAAGGCCTGAGAGGGAGGACAAGAGGGGAGGTTGGGTTGGGACGGCACTGTCTGGGCCTATGATGGTTCTTGTGCTTGGGCTGGCTGATTGTGTGTGTGTGTGTTAGTGTGTGTGTGTTAGTGTGTGTGTGTTAGTGTGTGTGTGTTAGTGTGTGTGTGTTAGTGTGTGTGTGTTTGTGTGTGTGTTTGTGTGTGTTTGAGTGTGTGTTTGAGTGTGTGTTTGAGTGTGTGTTTGAGTGTGTGTGTTAGTGTGTGTTAGTGTGTGTTAGTGTGTGTGTTAGTGTGTGTGTGTGTGTTAGCGTGTGTGTTTGCGTGTGTGTTTGCGTGTGTGTTTGCGTGTGTGTTAGTGAGTGAGTGAGACAGATAAAAAAGAGAGTCTGTTAGCCACGCAGCATTCAGAGCAGCAGACCCACCGCCCCCACACTTGCCTCAGACACAGTGTGTTTCTTGGCACACGCCAGCGGTGTGTGTGTGTGTGTGTCTCTACATGCTCATAAGCTACACAGAAGGCCCTTGATCTGTGTTGGCTAGTGTAGTTTTCTGCTTCTTTGCTAATTTAAAACTACTTGTTAGTTCCCTGACATGCCATATTGAGTCCAAAACCACTGAGTTGGGACAGACTTGGAATTGTTTTTGCAGACAGGTGCGTTGTTGGCGAAGACCAAAAGGTCACAGATCAAGAGCTATGGCCAATTCATGCTTATCGACCCAGAGCCTCTGTGTTGCTTGACATCAACCAGTACAGAGCGGAAGGGCTCTATTTGGTCCAAGCATTTTTTTTTTGTTTTGTATTTTTAGTAGTTACATGCTATTTCACTGTATGATGTTTTTACATTATGTCAGACATGGCTTTGGATTCAGTGGGAGATGAGACTTCCATGGGATTGCAGTATACATTTAATGACTAAAGGAATTGCAGGGGAAAAGGTGGTTGGTCAACCTTGCTGCAACATCCACACGCAGTAATATGTATAGGATTGTTGTTCTTTGAACATTAACTACTTTAGTCTGTTTTTTGGCTTTATAATAAATATAGCAACAATAATAATAAAATAGTATAGAGCCAAAAGTAAAACTGGAGGCAAGTCAAGTCACACGCTTCCACTAGATGTTTCTCACCCTTGTGCACCACTTCTCTCCATGCAGTTCTTATTATGGTGTGTGTGTGTGTGTGTGTGTGTGTGTGTGTGTGTGTGTGTGTGTGTGTGTGTGTGTGTGTGTGTGTGTGAGAGAGAGAGAGTGTATGTGAGTGTGTGTGTGTGTGTGTGTGGAGAGAGAGAGAGGTGTGTGCTCTGTACACGTCCGCTTCCTGCCCCTGTGGTCTCATCGTCTGTGCTGTTTACTTTGGTTGGAAAATAAATTGCTGTCTCTCTGACTTCCTCCTTCTCACTCTTACTCCAGAATATATTTTTCTCTCTCTCTCTCTCTCTCTCTCTCTCTCTCTCTCTCTCTCTCTCTCTCTCTCTCTCTCTCTCTCTCTCACTCTCACTCACTCTCTCTCTCTCTCTCTCTCTCTCTCTCTCTCTCTCTCTCTCTCTCCTATTTTTCTTTCCCTTCCTAATCCTCTTCTCTCTGTGTGCAGGCCCACTACTCCACTGGTCGGGTGTCTGCCTCCTTCACCTCCACAGCCATGGCTCCTGCCACCACCCATGAAGCAGGTACAACACACTGCCACTCCACTGCCCTCCCCTCCACACACCAAAACTGACACGTAGGGGATGTCTGCCTTCCCAATCCCTACCTGTCCAAGTCAGAAGTCAATAAATGAGTCAGTTTTTCACAACTTTTACTTCTAAATGAATTCCAGTGAATTTGTTCATGGAAACATGGATACCTAGCTTGGGCGTTGCCTTCATATTCCAATTCTGCTCACTACTGGAAAAGTCCAGACCCTCTGTATACAGCAAAGTGTAGAACCAAGGGGCTAGTTTTTGCCAGTCTAATGGATATCTGAAAAAATAGATAGTTTGTTTGGCTAGTATATGTACATTAAGTTTCTGTATGGGGGCGCCATTGCTCAGCAAGATGTTGTACCATAGATCTGGATACTCGGGTTCAAGTCCGACCCAAGGTCATTTCCCGATCCTTACCCGTCTCTCCCATTCATTTCCTCTCTCTCTGCTGTCCTATCAAATTAAGGGCAAAAGTCCTAAAAAATAGGTTCTGTATACAGAAACTATGGTTTGATTGCTACACTAGTTGCTCTATTTGTTTTTGGCTGTAGAACCCCTCAGACTGTCAGATGGTAATTGACCAAAATTGTCTTCCCTCCCTCCTCAGACGCCATCGCTGATGACACGGTGCGCTACTCGTACGTGAAGAAGAAGGGCTACGTGCGTCTGCACACCAACAAGGGCGACGTCAACCTGGAGCTCCACTGCGATAAGGTATGGAGGAGACGCTAAGCCCTGACCTCTCACTCAGAGATTTAGGATGCACTTTGCAAAGCATTAGCAAATCCGATGATACATGATTCAGACATGAGGCAATGTGTACTCCTGTAAACTGAATGTCAGCCATATGCATTGAATAGATAGCCTGATAAGTCACAATATAACATAAAAAGTATACTCTGGTCACAAGCGATAGACCCTTGGGACGGAATCTTTCAAACTGCCTCAAACAACGCTCAACCCGCCCATTGACTCCCTGTCTACACAGAGCGTTGTGATTGGCTAAAAACCAGAATGACTACAACCTATGGCTCATGGCTAGACGTACCCGCTGAGCCAATCAATTTGCTACAGCTAGGGTACGTCTAGAGTTCTAGTGTCCCCAGTGTCCCTTTCATATTACTTCAACTATCAGTATTCAGTGACAACCAATCAGCATTGCCATAGTACAGGGGTGGCCAAGCCGCGGCTCGGGAGCCGCATGCGGCTCTTTGCCCGGAGCCATGCGGCTCTTACATTTATGTCCAAGTTTGTGTTTGTGTGCCATTCTGCCTTATATGTCAGTCGCCATTGGTGCATTTCAAATCTTCAGCGTCACTACAGCTCACTCCATGCTAACCTCGACCAGGATTTTCCAAAAAGGACTGAACTTCGAATTGAACTTGTGATCTTACTATTGTAGGGGTACTTTTCTGTTATCATGTTGGTGTGTGACTTTTTTACGATTCATCTCACTGGCAGAGGTGTGTGTGTGTGTGTGTGTGTGTGTGTGAGATGTGACTCTTTGCTGTAACATAGTCAGATGTGTGGCTCTTGGTCTCCGACTGGTTGGCCACCCCTGCCATAGTAGCTTAGGCTACATCCACATATCCACCAGTGTGGACCCAAATACACAAGCACATACTGGCTGTCAATGATCCTCAGGGATGGATAGATAATACCATTTGCACCTGTGGAGCTTGCTCTCATGCCTGGGTTCAGCTGTCAAGTAGCCTCACATTAGTGACATGACTGACTGACATGAGTCTTCCCCAGAGGGACATGTAAGCTATTACGTTCAGTAGGATAGTCTAGTATGCATCACGTCCCAGTTGCACATTTCACTGGACAAGAATATCCACATCTCAAGACGGTCCCTTAAGGGATGGAAAAATTATTTAGGACACACGTTCACTCACAAATATACTATACCAACACACAGACTGGTGCAATATAAACCCTCTTTCCACCCACCCCCTCCTTCCACCCAAGCACATATACTATATGATCATATATTTCCAAAGTTGCAGAAGATTCAACATTGATCGCAGTTTCGGAATTTTAGAACGTCACTGCTTTTTAGAATGTCGCAGCCTGTCTCGTCTCAGAACTTTGGTCTGTAGCCACCTTCATAGTTTTGAACTTGTTGAGAATGAGGCGCTCAAAGGTACTTTTTGCCCCCAACGGCACCTTCCAGGCAGCACATTCTTAAAGGCGCTACCCTTACCCTATTCCTAACCCCAACCCCCTCAATCCTCATCCTAACCCTAAACTGAGTAGAGTAGTGCCTTCCAGGCAGCGCTGCCTGGAAGGCACCGTTGAGGGCAAAAAATACCAAAGACCGAATGAGGCTGTGGAGACGCATCCTTATCAGTGAGAGCAGTGCACCCTGGGAGATTCCCAACTCCCCACCCTACTCCTACACCACCGTACTTCCAGTCTTGGCGCCTCTCATCATTTATTATCACCCCCCACTCTTCTCTCCTCTTCTTGGGCTGCTGAGGCGCCTCTCTGGGGCTCTCCCACTGGGCCAGGTGCTCACTCACCACCTCCAGCTCATTTACAGTCTGCCACCCCCACCAAACCCCCTCCCTCTCTCTCTCTCTCTCTCTCCCTCTGCCTCTCTCTTTCTCTCTCCCTCTGCCTCTGTCCATCACACAAGGAGAGAGAGGATAGAAGTGAAGGCAGAGACTTTACTATAGGAGGAAACCATTGGAGGAAACGCATGACTTACTGAGTCGCTCCATCCGATTTAAATAAGGACTCTAACAATTTGCTTTTTAAGTGAATGCAACCAGCTCATCTAGAGATATAAATATTTCCACATTCATTTAGGTAGAGCCTGCACTTACTAATCCCCTATTGACAGCAGTATTTTCTAAATAAAGTTAAATATAAGTCACTTACTGTATTTTTCAGAACAAATTAGACATCTTGTAGTCAATAAATAGTATTTAAGACATAAGCAAGTGAAAATATGGCTTAGGCTAATGTTTTCAGTGTTTTAATTGGGTAGCTAAATTGCTAACAACTAGTAACATACCAACGAGCCTGGCTCTTTGGCGTTGTGGTCAAGTTGCACATTTAGCACCCCGGAGAGACCCCACCCGGTTCGAGACCTAGGGTTAGGGTTAAGAAGTGGGATGGCGACTGTGAGGCCAGTGGAGGCGTAGCCAATGTGTGAGCTGTATGAGGGACCTCCAGGATAGGTTGACCCCGGTGTGAGGGACCCCAGAGATAGGTTGACCCCGGTGTGAGGGACCCCAGCATGGCTGCGCTTCCCGAAGGGGAAGGCATTGTGACGGAGTACCGTCACTACGGTTGAGTATGTGCTTCCCGAAGGGGAAGGCAGTGTGACGGAGTGCCATCACTACGGTTGAGTATGCGCTCTGACTGCCATACCAACGAGTCTGGCTCTTTGGCGTTGCGGTCAAGTTGCACGTTTAGCACCCCGGAGACCCGGGTTCGAGACCGGGTGGGGTCACTGGACTCACTGTTCTCTCCCTTCGCTACACTGCGTTTTGATTTTGTATTCACTTGATTTTTGTAGTTACTGCAAATTTGACAGCCCTGTTTCTCTAAAATGGAGTATAATTGGACTGGGATATTTTGTCACAAGACCGAGCCAATGTAACGAAGCACATTTGTAGTCGTAACTCAATTTTGACAAAATCCGTAGTTACTGCGCTTTGACTTTGTAGGGCAGTATAGCTCCCCTGAGGCGTCTCCAAGATGGTTGCCGAGTGAACAGACTTGGATAAAAGGACTTTGGTGTCTGCACACAATAGTTTCCATAAGAAACGTCACTTAGCCAACCCACAGGCCATCAAAGTGTGGCATTTATGGGGACAATGTGACATCTCAAATAAGTATCAAGGAACTGAAGCTAGAGCAACATGATTAGAAAAATCGTGTGTGTGTTTATGTGTGTGTGTGTGTGTGTGTGTGTGTGTGTTTGTGTGTGTGAGCGAGAGAGACTTTGATTTGATCACCAAAGCAAGCTGGAATTACATGTCTGCAGGTAGGAACCAACCAATCACAAAGGTAAACAGGTAAGGCAAACAAAATGGCTCCACAAATAGTTTCCAAATGGGGAAGTGAAATCATTGGTTTATTGCATGGAGTGGAAACGGGGTATTGGCATAGAACCCTCGCCATAAAAATCCCAGGCAGGAGGGAGCTGTCGCTGTTTTTAATGAATTTTAAGTGACATTTAATCAAGTGAGCGTGCCTCACAGGTAGGACATGTCGTTAGGCACACACACACACACACACACACACACACACACACACACACACACTCCCTCGCCCCCCCGTCTTTCTGCTGACGCACTACTTCCCCCACATTAAATCCAGACCTAAGGGGGAGGGGAGTGTGAGGGGTGTTTGGGGGGTGTCTGGGATTTTGAACGTTTTCATTTCCACTTCCCTCGTCGCTTTAATAAACAAGCTGGGGCTGTCTACGGCCCCGCAGCTGATGCCAGCCGTGATTTAAACACCTCCTGCCGATGCCACACGCTCTGCGCTCTGCACTTCACACTCCCACCTCCCTCCCTCCACTCCACTCCCGTCCCATCCCTGGCTAGGGCCCAGGCCTGTAAAAGTCACTGAGTTTAATAGCAGAACCGCTCAGCTCAGCTCTAGCCGACATCGCCTTCTGCTGCATCCGTATCATGGTCTGGAGGTTCTTTAACCGACGCGATTATACTGCGGAGGAGGGCATTCACTTCGGTTTGAAACAATTGGACAGCTCGTCAATCAGCTGCTATGGCGGTAGACTCTCTACCGATGCAAACACGCCCAGAGGACCGTTCCCAGACCATGGATACGGATGAACATTCGTATTATGGGCGGGCTATGTCAGGCTAGCTCGCTCTGCTCCACTCCCCATCCACACCCGCTCCACCCCTCCCCACCACTGCTTGATCGCTCGTTTGCTTGCTTGCTCGGTGACTGGTGATATACGACGCCCTTTGTGACGGCAGCCGTGCGTTTATCACATCACTCCCACTGGCTCTGCCCACGTTTGCCCTGCAGCTTAGAGGCTCATAGGCCACAGCTGAATGGTGAAAGAGAGGCTCCTACAGCTAGTTATCTAGTTACCTCGTCACAGTAATAAGGGGCTGAGGGCCCACAAGTAAGGGTGTGTGTGTGTGTGTGTGTGTGTGTGTGTGTGTGTGTGTGTGTGTGGCCCCATCTCCCTATCACACCACACACACACACACTTAGGCCAGAGCTGAATGGAGAAACAGTGGCTCATACTGTACTCTTGGTTAACTGGATCTAGTTACCTAGTCAAAATAACAAGGGGAGTCAGGTCTCGTGTGTGTGTGTGTGTGTGTGTGTGTCCATCTCCTTAGCACAGTACACACTCTCTCTCCAAAACAGTATCTTGATTACTTGTGAGAAAGTAAACAGTGCTATATGTTTACAAGATATTGAATAAAACCGGTTGAGTAACTGTGTTTTCATGAGTCAGAACATAATTAGTGTGTGTTTTGAGCTTGAATGACGAGCTAACTTGGGCCTGTCAATATCCATCCTTCTTAAACCTGCAGTTCCTTCAGTGCTGAACAGGAAAAGCACTACTAGAAACTGCCCATGCACAAATAGGCTGACACCAGACATCCTTTCACTGCGTTTCTTACACTCAGTAACCACATGTATGTGACATAAGCATCCTTGTGTCCTTGTTTCCTTTAAAACCCTAGGCATGTTCTCAGTAGGTAGATGTGCACTGCACAGTCCACACCCCAAGTATAGACAACTTGTAGCCCAGAGGAAAGCAAGTTATATTTGATGGCTTGTCACTGTGTACGTAGTTGAAAAATAATTTGGTGTCTGTTTGGTGGTTGACTTCTGGTGAACACTCTTTGGAGATGCACTTTTTCACACTTTTTTTTTTTTTTTTTTGCATTCTGTTTTGGCTCTGGTTTTGTGAGGGAAGGTCTAGTCGTTTCTTTTTTGGTTTCAGCTTTGGTCTTAAGTCATATGATGTTGGGTCATGTGGAAAGCGAGACGCATCACACTAAATCTTTTTTTTCTCCTTGTGTCTGGGACTGCTCTGCAGCCTGAAGTGCTTCCTTGGACATCTCTTGCTCTTCGAGCACAATGTATAATTCATGGGATCGCAGGAGTGACCTATATAGATAGACCCCCCCCTCTCTCTCTCTCTCTCTCTCTCTCTCTCTCTCTCTCTCTCTCTCTCTCTCTCTCTCTCTCTCTCTCTCTCTCTCTCTCTCTCTCTCTCTCTCTCTCTCTCTCTCTCTCTCTCTCTCTCTCTCTCTCTCTCTCTCTCTCTCTCTCTCTCTCTCTCTCTCTCTCTCTCTCTCTGTGTCTCTCACTCAATTCTTCTTTTACATACAAACAGCGCTGCTGTTTACGGTAGCACATGTCCCCATGAGGGGATGCACATGTCCACATGAGGTGTTGGGCCTCCAAGAACTCTTTCTCCTGAAGTCCTTGCGCTCCATGTTTTGTTTCTCTGCGGTCGTGACTGAAGTGCACTGCGTCTACGATGGCCGCCTTCGACCGCAGATAAACCGAGGAGTTGCAGAAGTTATTTTTAGCGTCGACTCAACAACAACAACATGCCCAAAGTATCTGCGGTGGAGCAGAGATGCATGGCGATGGGGTTGGATGAGGTTCTGGTTCTCTCCCGGGTTGGACGGAAAGCTGCTGTTCTCTCTCTGAATCCGTGCTCCATTCTACCCCATCACTCCCCTCACGCATATTCACCCTAGAGGCATCCAAATCCCCCCCCCCCCCATACTCACACTTCTGCCCTTTTATCTGCAGTGAGTAAGTCTCTTTGCTTTGTTGTGTTTTTTTTGTTTTTGAGTTCTTTTCCTTTCCTCCTTCACACTTAGACAATTCTTAAAATGCCACAACTTCCTGTCGAAATCAATCTGTAAATGGCAAGACGTGACGCAGCGGCCATATTGTTTGATGATTTTTGTTTTGGTTTTGTTTTGTTATCGCCTAGTCTGAGGCTGTCTGGAAAGTTTTCCGTTAGGTCCACGCTAGGGAGAGAGGGGTTGAGAGAAAGGTGGGGGTGGGGGGTTGAGAGAGGGGGAGAGAGAGAGAGGGAGAGTGAGGAGAGAGGGAGAGATGGAGAGTTTGAGAGAGGGAGAGAAAGAGGAAGAGACAGAGAAGTAAACATTGAGAGGAGGCCCCCAAACCCTCTTTAGTGAGTGCACTCACACAATCCCCTGGACCTCACCAGCCCTTGGGCTACTCAGAAAGACTCCCTTTCCTCATCCCTTGTCAAAAGAAGCCCGTTATAGCTCCCCCCAACCCCACCCCCTTTTCTTTCTTTTTTTCCTGCTTTCTTTCGTTCGTTTTCCCTCAGCGAGTTACTTCTGGCCCTGTGATTATAAAACCAAACAAAACCTCAGGATGCATTGACTGGGCTGAAGATGGTTTGGGAGAATAGAGAGTGAGTGGGAGAGAGAGGAGGGGAGAGTGGTGAGTGAGTGAGGAGGTTCGAGTGGCTGGGGGTAGGAGCGCCGAACCAAAGACTGCCTCACAGGCATGGAGACAGCCTTCTCGATGCCTGGCCTCCGTTACTAGGTGCTTTATTTTGGCTCCTTTTCATTGGCTGCCGCCTTGTCAAATCAGGATAAAGAGAAGTCGTCGCAGTGATAAGAAAATAGCCCCCACCCTCCCCTCCCAGAAAGCCATGCTTCTATTCGTGGCTCTCTGTTTACAAATTAATGATTGTGATTTCACTGTCACACACACTCTCCGTCATAAGGCAACACTTCAGAGAAGAAGTGCTGCATTTGGAGAGAGTAAAAAATAGAAGAAAAAAAAAGGCACAGAATATTTACTTTTAGGTTCTTTTTTCTTGGCAATAGTTTTTTTTTTTAATGATTATTTGAGCTGTCGTAGCAAGGCCATAAAATATAATGTAGTCAACTAGCAAAGCAATAATGATTTTTTTTTTTTTAATGTTATCTGCTAGTGGTTGACTTCACCAAATATGTTTAGTCACTGATTGAAGTTTTCAATTTGCTACTTCCTGTCACTCAGTGTCTGAGACAACCTCCCTGATGAATTCATTAGAGTGAATGACTTTCCTTTAATATTCAATACTTTTTATGGAGATTATTAAATTTAACCCTCTCTCGCTTTCTCCCTCCTTCTCTCTCTCTCTTTCCCCCCTTTCCTCTCTCTTCTCTTCCAAACTCTCGTTCATTTAGTTAGTGCCTCTTGCTCTCACGCTCTCTGTCTATTCCTCTCTTTGTCTATCCCTATCCCAGTTTCTCTCTCTCTCTCTCTCTCACACTCTCTTTCCCTCTCTTTACTCTCTCTCCTCTTCCAATCTCTCGCTCATTTAGTTTGTGCCTCTTACTCTCTCTCCCTCTCTGTTTCTTGCTCTTTTTCTGTCTATTCCTCTCTTTCTGTCTATGTATCTATCTCACTCTCTCCCTCTTTCCTCTCTTTATATCTCTTTGTTTAGTTAGTGCCTCTCTCTCTCTCTCTCTCTCTCTCTCTCTCTCTCTCTCTCTCTCTCTCTCTCTCTCTCTCTCTCTCTCTCTCTCTCTCTCTCTCTCTCTCTCTCTCCCTCTACCCCTCCCTCCCTCCCTCCCTCCCTACCTAGTGTTTGCGCACAGTCATGCAGAAGAGGGTGTTATTGTGCGCATCTGTTTTATAAGCTCTGTGGTGGCCCAGCAGGGGAGCACTAGGCGAGATGAAAGTGTTTTGGAAAACTGTGCCACGGCGTGGCATGCCACACCACCAGCCCCTGTTTTGTTTTGTTTGCGCTTTCTCTCTCTCCACTCGCCCGCCCGACAAGGCGACACCAGACCCCGTCAGCCGGTTCCGATCAGATGGTCGGCTGGTGGCGTGTGACAGACGACCTCTTGCGCAAAAACGCAAGCATGTCGCTATCGATCCTGTCGAGAGGGAGGGAGGGAGGGAGGGAGGGAGGGAGAGGGAGAGGGAGAGGGAGAGGGAGAGGGAGAGAGAGAGAGAGAGAGATCGGGCTGGAGCAGCATAGCCCAGTAGCTGCGCTGGAGTGGGATCAGTGGTAGCGTGGGGTTGGGGAGGATGGAGGAGTTTATGGGTTATTAATGACCAAAGGTTTGAGCAATGAGGAACATGAGTTGTCATGGAGCGAGGCAGCCGTCAGCCCAATGCGGTCGTTGAGAATCCGTGTCAACAGAACAGTGGTTTAGGAAGACATTAGGTCATGACCTTTAACCCCTTGAGGTACTTAACTCAAGGAGAACAACAGTCCCTCTTTTTCATCCATCCCACAGTCACACACACACGCACACAGATGTGCGCGTACATGCATACATGCACGCACTCACTTGATATTCAGCTTCTGTGGAGAGGGACCCACATCCCACCCAAACAAACCAATCAGCTGTTGGTGTTTAATCAATTGGTGCTCTGGTGTTCACTCTGTCTGCTCAGAGTGTATCTACCCTGGTATTACGACCATGCCACTCTTGTGTGCAACCCTGGACCAGTACTCTGCTATTACGACCATGCCACTCTTGTGTGCAACCCTGGACCTTTACAAAATTTTCAAGAAGTGTCTTTCTAAACCTTGAAAACGCAACATTTAAAACCCAAGCATTTTCAGGCACCTGTATGAACCCTGTGTTAAACTGTAGACCTAATATACTTTTTTATCGTCAGTTATCGATATCCTGATAAAAATATATCACAATATTTTCTGTTTTTTTTTAAGTCCATATCGCCCAATCCTACATGCCACTCTTGTGTGCAACCCTGGGTCAGGTTCCACTGGTGTTGCTGGGCAGAACTTTGGAGATGTCCATCCTGGTTACATTAAAGGAATGCACCGGAGTGAATTCAAGCATAGCCCTGTTGAAAGAGCTTGCTAATTGCGCTAGTTAGCGAGTGGAACGAAATAATTTGGTACAGCATAGACTAAACGAAAACGCAGAAGCAAACAGGCACTTTACACTGAATCAATGGGACCTGACTGTTGGAAACCGAAAGTAAGATCTGAGGTTACATGGCCATTATGTGAAGCTATGCTCACATTTGACCAGATAAACTGCATAAGAAGCTGTGTTCATGTATGAACCAGTGGTTATTTTCACCTTTTTAAATTTCATGTACAGTAACCCCCTTACACACAGCATCCGTCCGTCGACGGATCTCATTGACTTTGAATGGAGCTTTCGCGAAATGCATTGTGGGTCCGTCCATCCAAACGGCTCCGGTGTGTCAGTCGAAAAGTTGAAAAATGTTTAACTTTTTAGCTGGCGACGGAATCCGTCAAACCAATTGGAATTGAGAGAATTGACTCCCACCTCCCCCGTCGTCCGTCAACGGACGGATGCATTGTGAACGTAACGTAACACATTGCAAGAGGTCACAAAATGTTATCAGGTTTTATTGTCTGTGCAAATGATGTAAAATTTGTTTCGACTGAATATCTGATGTATTCAAAGGAACCACTGATGACAGACAATTCAAATGTTATCATTTTGTGATGCCTTTTATAATCTAAAATATCTTATTTTGGATTATGTTAGATATTAATTGTATTATACGGAGATACAGACAGCATAACCTTAACTTTGTTTGTTTGTATGTTTTAATTCTGGTCAGGTACCCAAAGCCGGAGAGAATTTCATCAAGCTGTGCAAGAAGGGCTATTATAACGACACAGTCTTTCATCGCTCCATTCGGAACTTCATGGTAAGTCTGACCAAGGGTGTATCGGTACTCCCTCTCAGACAGTGTGGGTCCATAGCCGACATGCATCTCAATGCTAATCACTTGTTATTGTCAGTGTGAGGCTTGTTTTCAAAGCTACACCCATACATAGATAAGGATCCACAAATGACCCAAAACCTTTTGTGTGTATTCAGTTATTTGAGCGCAGCTTGGTGGAAACCTCTAGCAAAAAAAGAAAGATGAAACATCTCAGGTTTTATTGTCTGTGCAAATGATGTAACATTTGTTTCGACTGAATATCTCTGATGTATTCAAAGGAACCACTGATGCTACAGACAATTCAAATTCAGGCAGTTATTAAGCTTGACCTGTACTTGAACTCCGCTTGGTCTTTTAAATGTACAGCAAACCCCACTTCATTCAGAACACCTATACAATACACTCTGAACAGCATGTTTTGAAGCCTACTCTCTTAGATGACTCAGGACTTTTAGGACAGTAAATTAGTGGGGTGTATTACATGTATGAGTAATTAAGTTATACAAGTAGTATTAATTGGTGTAATTGAAATCTTTTATAAAATGTGTTGTGTGTGCATGTATATGTGTGTGTGCACCTATTCTCTGTGTGTGTGTGTGTGTGTGTGTGTGTGTGTGTATGCACTGTATGTGTGTGTGTGTGTGTTGCTGTAAGTCAAGTCTCTATGACCTTAGACCACGTGGCTGTCCTCACAGGAAGTGGATCTTGCTGATTGCAGACAGCTTTGCATTATTCACTATTGTCTGCAGCCTGTGTGTTACTATCATATAGTCACTAACCGCAACCCTACAGCACGTCTACTGGCTTTCCAGTTGTCTTGTTATGAACTGTGTACACACACACACACACACACACACACACACACACACACACACACACACACACACACACACACACACAATTATTCTCACATTATGCTGCCATGTCATACTGTCCAAATAATCATCCATCACAGTCACAACCATGCAGCAAATGAACTGGCTCTACAGCTGTTTTAATTTATTGTTTTTAATCTGTGCAGACACACACACTCACACTCACACTCACACTCACACTCACACTCACACTCACACTCACACTCACACTCACACTCACACTCACACTCACACTCATCTCTCTCTCTCTCTCTCTCTCTCTCTCTCTCTCTCTCTCTCTCTCTCTCTCTCTCTCTCTCTCTCTCTCTCTCTCTCTCTCTCTCTCTCTCTCTCTCTCTCTCTCTCTCTCACAAACACTTAGTCACATGTCCGTCTTGTGATTCTCCTAATGAGGTGATTGATGAATGCACCCGTATGGTGTGATTCATGACTGTTGCTCATATTTGATTCATGATTGATGGCCCCATGTGATTCATGTATGCTGTGAGCGAGGCCAGGACAGTGATGTTCTCTCTGCTGTTCTCAGTCAGATTCAGTGGTGAGGCCAGAAGAACAGCTTTTTTTTAAGTTTGAGCCAAAGCTTGGGATCACAGTGGTTGAAGCAACAGTTGCATTTGAGCTCAAATCCAGAAATATTTTTTTGTTTCTTTTGTTTTGTTTCTTAGATCCAAGGAGGGGACCCCACTGGCACTGGAACAGGTAAGCTCACACACATACACACACACACACACACACACGCGCTTGTGCGCCCACAGACACACACACACTTTCAATTCCTTTACCTGATGGCTAAAAACGGCTCGCTCCAACAGGCTTCTCATAAGACCAAGTGAAAGCACTGCCTACAGGATTGTTTACATTACTTGCGCGCACACACACACACACACACACACACACACACACACACACACACACACACACACACACACACACACACACACACACACACACACACACACACACGTATAAAGTGAAGTCGATACGGCATGGTACAATCTGAGAGATCTCGACAGATAAACCCTGAGAGGGACTTGCGTTAACCTTATAGCCCCGTAGAAAGAGCTTCTTGGGCTAAATACACTGCAGCAATTTTGACTGGGCCAAAGTCCTCAAAGGGTTTTTTTGTTAGCGAAAGCCCCCCCCCACCCCCACCCCCTTGTCTGTGCTGGGCTTCACCCGGAAACCTGAGCTTTGAAGAAAGCCCTTTGAGAACCTTTGTTTTAAAAGAAAAAAAAAATAAGATGGAAAAAAGCACTGGAATGTGCAGTATTCTAGAAGACTCCCATCACTCTGAGTTCTCCTGTTGCTATGCTGGTGCCAGTGGCCCTGAGGTCACAGGTTCATCTCTATCATCTCTATGGCTCTGGTTCAGCTGCCAAAGACCACAGGTTACTCCTAGTCCTAGGGGCCAGTGGAGGTCGTCTCTGAGGGAAATGCTGAAGAATCAGCCTCCCCAGCAGTCATAGTCCCAGGATGTGTTTCCCAAAGCCAGAATTTGCTAACTGATTAGCAACTTTGTTGATTGAAATGCATTTTTACAGTGCCAACCAACTTGAGTTGCTAACTAAGTGGCCGTTCACACTGACACGTTTTTTTCACCTCCAGGTGCTCGTTTCCAATTGTTTCCCTATGGAACGATGCGACTTGACCGTTGCTACGCGCCTCGCATGTTTTTGTCACTCACATTTTCAGAATACTCGCGTTTTACAAGTGGAAAAGCGCGTTCAGTGTGAACAGCCCATAAGTTGCCAGTCTATGGTTGTAAGAAACATGCACCAGAACAATCATCCATGTAGTGAGTCATCTGAAGTGTTTCTGATAGAACTAAATGTTTCTTCTTTGACCTACCCTTCAGTCTGATGTGGAAACCCAAAAGTTAACAATGAGAGATGAGAAATGGTCTTTGACATGTCTGTGCATATGATGTGAAGTTTGATTTGACTGAATATCTATGACGTATTCAAAGGAACCACTGATGCCAGACAACTCATGTTCATATAGTTATGTAACTTGGATTGTTAACCTTCATCTAACACAGTTATTCATTCAGTCATTGAAGTTATTCATTCAGTCATTGAGCTCAGACACAGTTACAGCTGCTACACCACTAGAGTCAGTCACTGATAGAAAATCTTATATGTGGACTCGGAGCCAAGCAGACGGATAGAGCAACCCTGGCACTGGACTGAGACTAGAATCCTTCTTGGTCTTTTTCTCGCTTTCTCTCTCTAACTTTCTTTCTTTTTTTTCCTCTTTACCCTTTCTTTTCTCTTTCTTTCTCTCTCTTGCTCTCCCTCCGCTCCCTTCTCTCTCTCTCTCTCTCTCTCTCTCTCTCTCTCTCTCTCTCTCTCTCTCTCTCTCTCTCTCTCTCTCTCTCTCTTTCTTTCTTCTCTTCTCTCACTCTCTCTCTTTCTTTCTTCTCTCTCTCTCTCTCTCTCTCTCTCTCTCCCCCCCCCCACTCTCTGAGAGGGATCAGTAGACTGTGTCCAGGGCTTAAAATAGTGGCAGGCAGGCCCATTAAAAATGCACCAGAGCTGGAAGCCCCCGCGAGGAAGCGGCCGTTGACGGCGAGCCAGCCAGCTGAGGTGCGAGAGCACCGAGCAGGCAGGCAGGCAGGCTGGACACTCACTGATGGGTGACATATTTATGATGCTGCCTCATCAACCCCCCCCACACACACACACACACGCACACACACACGCACACACACACCACCCATCCCGCATCTCCCCCTCCTAATCGTTAAGCGCGCACGACACACACACACACACTGGAGCGTTTGTGCTCACGTCAGCAGTATGGATTGTGCAGTCCAGTTGATCACATGTGCATCTCTGCAGCAGATTTTTTTTTTTTTTTGCAGTGTCGTCACCCACAAGGGCAGTCCATGGTTGCTCTGTGTGTGTGTGTGTGTGCGTGTGTGTGTGTGTAGAGAGAGAGAAGGAGAGGTTGTAATTGGCTTTCCATAGTTACAGCATCTCTGTGTGTGTTGTACGTACGTGTGTGTGTGTGTGTGTGTCTTGAGAGAGACGTCGTTAGTACTATGGAGAATCACGTGATTCTCACACTATTCCTGCGTACTGTATCTCCTCTCGTATTACACGTATCCGTTCCCCATGGTTTACTCACACCTCCTCCGATGTTCGCACATGCACTCCACACCCACAGCATTCTGACATCATCCTGGATGCCGCACCACTGTTGGAGATGGCACCTGGCCCGTACAAACCTGGTGAGCGTGAATCACGCAGGTGAAAAACCAGCAGTGTGTGTGTGTGTGTGAGAGAGGGCGTGTTTGCTTGCTCGGGAGCGCATGTTGTATAAGTGTGTGTGAATTTTTGTATGTGAAACGAGAGCAACCTGTGTGTGTGTGTGTGTCTGTGTGTGTGTGTGTGTGTGTGTGTGTGTGTGTTACATATGCAACAAGAACAGCCGTTGTGTGTGTGTGTTATGAGTTTGGCTGTGCATGAAGGGAAGAGTGAGGAGGTGAAGGGGAGTGAATGGTACCACATTTGTGTATTTGTCTTTGCACATATGTGTGTATGTACAGTATGTATGTATACGTGTGTGTGTGTGCGCGCGTGTGCGAGCGAGTGAGTGAGTACCTGGTGAAAGGTCACCTTGTGGAAGCATCTGCCTTCTCAGGCAGGTTTTCCTCTCCTCTCCCTCCCTCTCCTTTCCCTCTATCCCTCTCTCTCTCCCTCCCTCTCCTTTCCCTTTATCCCTCTCTCTCTCCCCCCCCCACAAGACCCCACCAGGAGCTCTCAGGCCATCTGCTTCCACACTCCTCCACACTCCGCTGGTGCTGCTGGTGTAGCATCATGCCACCAGTGCCAGGCCAGACCTCACTCCCCTCAATGACACTGTGCTTGTGAATGAATGAATGGTCAATCAATCAATCAATCATTCATCCATTCAATGAATTAATACTTTATTCCAGACTCATGGATCCATATAGAAACTAGAAAAGCGCTCAGAGAGCGCGGACATCCGCCAAGACAATGTTGTCACAGATGGTGTTCTGGATCACCGATCACCACCAAAATCGAATCAGTTCTTACTTGTCCCAATACAGACGTTGTCTGAAAATTTCATCCAAATCTGTGCAGTACTTTTCGAGTGATGTTGTACACAGACAGACACACACACGCCAGCGAAAACATAACCTCCTTGGCGGAGGTAAAAACACAGAGGGACAATACAAATACAACATCAACATATATCAACATACATACAAACATCTCTTCCAGTGTTT
>JAODXP020003691.1:5000-22500 GCA_027497455.2 Sardinella longiceps
TTGCACTCGGAGAGGCAGCACGAGGGAGGGGAGGGCGCGAGTTCTGCCTCCTCCGCGCGCCTATCTGACTGCACGCTCTCTCTCTCTCTCTCTCTCTCGCTCTCTCTCTTCTCTCTTCCACGCACCACAAACACCCACAACCTGCCTGCAGGCTTAAATAACTTCGCAAAACGTTTCCTTTTTTTCCATACAAAGATTCAACCGCACTGGAAAACGATGGCTAGAGTTGCATTGGTTATTCGTTCATTCGTTTTTTAAAAAGAATTTTAAAAAGATCAAATTACGGATTGTTATATCCTGGTCGGCTCAATACCTTGATTTTACACATCATTAGCCTATTTTTCTAAGCACCCAATAGGCTACTAATTGTTTGTTTGTTTGTTTGTTTGTTTGTTTGTTTGTTTTTGTATTTTTCAGCTAGGCCTATTAAAATTTCTCTGAAACACTGCCTCTAATAGGCTACTATTGTAGAGGCCTATCCATCTCTATGGCTATGGGCCTAAACAGTAGGCCTTCAGTAGCCTAGGGCATAGCCAGGAGTCTATCCCAGTTATTCTCAAACTTTATTGGGCCGGGCCCCTCATGGATGGGATAAGGAAGGAGAGGGGATAGAGACAGATAGTGGAGGAGCTACAGGGACCCTTATAGCAATCTACCAAATACAGTGTACTTAAGATTATTTACCAAATACAGTGTACTTAAGATTATCTACCAAATACAGTGTACTTAAGATTATCTACCAAATACAGTGTATTTAAGATTATTTACCTAATACAGTGTACTTAAGATTATTTACCAAATACAGTGTACTTAAGATTATTTACCAAATACAGTGTACTTAAGATTATTTACCAAATACAGTGTATTTAAGATTATTTGGTTTAGTTTCCTGTTATTTCTTATGTGAAAATCCTTTTTTCAGGGGCCCTACTCTTTGTTTGGCCTCTGTGGTGACCCTATAGCACATTGAATTGCCTTTAGACGTAGACGTAACTCTAGACGTACCTCTAGAGGTAGCAAATTTGAATTTGCACAGCGGATACGTCTAGAGACCCCTGATAGAAACCCGTTGTAATCCTTCTTCTGGCGGCGGATAACCAATCACAGCGCGGTATGTGTACAGGAAATCGTAAGGCGGGCTTTGTACGATGACGACAGAGAGATTCGTCTTTGGCTTTAGTTTTGGACGAATTGCACTTGTCATTTTCTTTGAAAGTGAAACAAGAAAGTGCACTGAAGTCTTTCGTTCTGAAAAAATGTCTTTGCCGTGTTACCGACGGGCTACGGGAAAGTTTGATATACCAGCTGGTACCACTGGCCGGAACACTAGCCTATTACGTGGAGAGGCAGGTGGAAAGACAACGCAATCACCCACCCCTCCATTGAGGCACAGTCTATCAGTGGTCTTCAGACTATACATTCTTATGATATAGTCTGGCGTGTCAGGCTATATGAAATGTGCTATATAAATAAACTTGCCTTGCCTTGCCTTGCCTATACTGTGTGTTTCTGCAGCTGTGCTTGTGACAGGAGTGCAAAAAAAAAAAAAAAAAAACATTAAAAGTGTTTTCTTAGCCTACTGATTTTTTTTTTTTTTTTAGTAAAGTAAGTCAGTAAAGTTTAGTATGTAAATCAAGCAGTGACTAATTGCAAACTTGAAAACAAACTGCAGAATGCAATGTCAACTACAGTAATTTAATGAAATGTAATAAAGTAGGCTACCGTAATATGCAGTAAAATACTGTAGAAATTACAGTCCTGCTCATGCAGGCTAACATGTAGGCCTATAGGATTCTATTCAATTGAATTTTATTTGTAGAGCTCTCAAATACAGTGCATTGTCTCGTGGCGCTTTACAGACAGTATGGGAAGCATCCATGAGTGACAGGGCCAAGGAAAAACTCCCTTCGCTTTACTAATAATTCATTTTTAGGAAGAAACCTTGGGCAGATCCGCACCTCATGGACTCGGCCTACCTGCCTGGGGCCTAAAAAAGTATCCGTACAGTCAGTAGTCTGATGCATAGATTGGTGGTTTACACAGAACAGCATGCTGAATGTAGTCTGAGTTACTAGATGGTAGAAAGAAAAAAAGAAAGAATATATTCTTTGTGTGACAGTCAATAGGGTAGAAGAGTCAGGGGATGGAGTCAGTAGTTGGGGTGGCATTAGAGTTCATTGGGTGGAGGTCAGTGTTGGGCAAGCTACTCAGTAAATGTAACAAGCTAAGCTACCAGTTACTCCACATCATATGAAGCTTCACTACACCAAAGCTACCGGAAGACAAAATGTGGCAAGCTAAGCTATGAAAAATGTCAGAAGTAGCTTAACTATTGTAAAGCTACTTTTTAATACACAAAAAGGCCAATAAATAAGAAAAAAGGAGGAAAGAGCAGAGGCACCCTGAGATTTGATGAAGGCCATTATTTTTCTCACATCTCAGAGTGCCTCTGCTCTTTCCCTCTTTTTTGGACTTACACTTCACCCCGTACAGATGAGCACCTGAGTAACATTGTTTGCACAGCCTCCTAAGCACTCTAAGCTCTTTTGTGTCTTCTCAGGCCTATGAATAAATTCTGTGATCCAACCAATTGTACAAGTATTAGTGATCAAACTATCAGGCATACAATAGTAACTAACTAATTATATCAAAATGTAGCCTACTTTTATATGGGTAAGATATTTGTTTAATTAAACTTAATCAAATTGACACATGATAGACACAATTGATTTTCATTATGGACACTTTTTTGAATTATGGCACCTGTCAGGTAATAAATGCATCACAGTACTGTAAGAACTGATCCTCCGTGCATGGCCTAGATGAAAGATTTGCTGTTGTGAACTGATGCCCTGAAAATGTAGCTTGTAGGAAAGCTACCACACTACATGGCCAAAAAAGTAGCCTAATTACTGAAAAGCTATCAGATTCAGAAAATAGCTACACTACAGCCAAGCTACTCAGAAATGTAGTTAAACTAGTAGCTTCACTACTTGTAGCTAGCTACTGCCCATCACTGGTGGAGGTCGCCATTTAGGTAGTGGTCATCCGGGGCCGGCAGGCCAGATCCATCATGGGGCCTCTGAGTGGAAAAGGAGGATGGTCCTGGTGTGTGGCTCCGGAGAGGTTGGTCAGCATCCGTAGTTGGGTAAGGGTTGGTGCCAGGGAGGCAGGGGGGGATGGGAGGTTCATCACTCAGCCAGTGCGTAGGGGCAGAAGAGGCAAGAGAAACAAAAGAAACAAAAGAATTTGGCCAATTTTGGAGGATATCACTTCATGATATATAAGTGTGTCATATATTGTACGCTAGAGTGAGGAGAGGGAGAGAGGCAGGAGACAGAGGAGGAAGAGGAGAAAGAGGAAGAGGAGGAAGAGGGGAAAGAGGAGGAAGAGGAGAAAGAGGAGGAAGAGGAGGAAGAGGGTTGTACAGGATGGCAAGTGTGCAGTAAGTGGCAGCACTAGGCTATCGCAGCATAATAAGGTATTATATGGTGTATGGCATCTCACCAGCCCAGAGGGAGTGGTCAGTGTCCACCTTGGAAAAACCACAGAGAGGCAGCCCTTCCCAGGATGGGGAGTGGTGATATGCCTATGCCATGCACCATTCCTAATTATAGGAAATGTCAAAGAGGAAGTTTAAGTCTAAACTTAAAGGTATTAAGCAGGGTTCGAGTTATGATTCCATCTTCGTGGGAGCCCATGAATTAATTGCGGGGGGGGGGGGGGGGTGTATGGGATGTTTTTTTTTTTTTTTTCGTTCTCCAGTCTGCGCAACTGCGCATGAGTTCGGTAAAGGCTTTGCGGACTTTTGAATGTATGGGAAGCAAGCACTGACCTTACAATGTGAGAAGTTGACAATGTCTCTCTATCTCTCTCTCCCGGACCTCTGGCTGAATGTTATGCATAACGGTGAACTGGCACTTATTAATTTCGGTGAATATGCTACTTGCGCGAAATCCTCAATAAAGTTTACATCATGCGCAGCATGATCGGAATAGCCTGGTTAAAGCAATATCTAGGAGAGAGGTTGACCTGGGGAGAGCCGCGCATTATCTTACTATCTGGAGCTACAGTAGGCCTATGTTTGGCTTTATTGAAGTAGGCTGAAACCGAAACAAGCAAGCGGCCACATTTTCAGTGGCATTGTAACGGAGTGTGTCCGGCGGGTGGTAGACTCAAGGCATGGAAACGGAATAATGCAGACGTCTTTCTTTTATTTTATATTATGCCACCGGCGGGGTGCATAACATAACAAATTAACAAACAAACTAAACAAACAAAACACTGATCAAACTGAAAATAATCAGGGGCAAGGCCCACAAACTAGGCAATATAACATACCATCATTAGATCCTCTCGCGTCAGAGGCAAACCCCGACTGTTACGCACGGTAACTATCGGTCACAACCAAATCATGGTTTACAATCAATTAAGACATTGATTTGTGTTTACAACCTATACATTGCAACTGCGCAAGCATACCGTGCCCCTTTATCATCAGAGAACATAATAACAGCATGCCAATAAGGCAATAACACAAAAAGAAAAGATGATCAAAAACACCCCTGTAACAAGCACTTAGCGCGCCGCAACTCCATAAAAGGTTCCACCTCCCATAGCTCGGTTTGATCCCCGCTTATGATAACTTTATTTGTCAGTAAAATATTATACTATTGTATTGTCAGAGCCCCCACAGATGTTTGAGTTTGCTGCTTTCATGGGAGCCAGACCTCTCTCTATGGGAGCTCAGCTCCCACTGGCTCCCACCTAACTCGAACCCTGGTATTAAGAGTGTCTGCTTCTCAAATGAGAGGAACAGAATTCCATAGGAGAGTAGAGGTGCCCGATAGGCAAAAAGATAACTCATCTTGGCTAGCTGATTCAAATCCTGTAGGCAAATGTATCCACATTTGCAGAATAGATTAATTTATGAACCATCCAGACTTTGTTATAGTTGCAGATTGTTCCATGAAAGGTTATCCATATAATAAGCCTAAGGTTAAGGTTAGGGTTAGGCCTCTATAGCCTATATTATTATTATAGGCTTAGGAATAGAGTTCGGGTTAGGCCTATAGCCTATATTATTATTATAATAGGGTTAGGGTTAGGCCTCTATAGCCTATATTATTATTATAATAGGGTTAGGGTTAGGCCTCTATAGCCTATATTATTATTATAATAGGGTTAGGGTTAGGCCTCTATAGCCTATATTATTATTATAATAGGGTTAGGCCTAGTCTATATTATTATTATAATAGGGTTAGGGTTAGGCCTCTATAGCCTATATTATTATTATAGGGTTAGGAATAGAGTTCGGGTTAGGCCTATAGCCTATATTGTTATTATAATAGGGTTAGGGTTAGGCCTAGTCTATATTATTAGGCTATTATAATAGGGTTAGGCCTAGTCTATTTTATAAATCACAACATGTGACAATGACAATAGACTTAAAAAATAATTATTTTCCACATGAAAAACGATGATTTGTTTTGCAGTATATTATTCTGTTTTAAAAGGACAGCGCCTGAGCATCTCAGTGATTAGCGCGTCGCCCACTCGCTCCCTGGAGCTGTGCTCGGATAACGAGGAAAATAACAGCTCGTCGTGCCACGGGCTGTGCTCGGAAAACGGGGGAATAACGAGGATAACGGGAAAACAACAGCTCGGTGAGAACTGTCATGGCACGAGCTGTGCTCGGATAACGGGGGAAACGGGGAGGTCCTCGATGAGGATTGTCATGCCACGGGCGAAGCGTGATGGATATCTCGCGGAGCGACCCAGACACTCAGTCCTGAGCTTAACACAAAGAGATCACACACACACACACACACACACACACACACACACACACACACACACACACACAGTCGTGAGCTTAACGCAAAGAGATCTGCATCAACCCAACCAGAAACTCCGGGAAGGAAAAACAGTTCAGTTCGCCATATCTCCTCTGGCCAGTTCGGGACACGGAGACAAAAAATGCACTTTTTCTTTTCTTTTTTCTTTTTTTTACCATTGCAGATCTTCATGTTAAACATGTTACTGCTGTCGGAAAGATGCAGATCTTCCATTGTTCTATGGTTCTATCATCACTGGGCCTATCACTTTTTTAAACAACTTCTATAGAGTATGGGTTTATGTGCTAATGCCACTGCTTAAGGACGTGTCAGAGACTATGTGTGTGTAGGCTTAATTACTCTCTCTCTCTCTCTCTCTCTCTCTGTCTCTCTCTCTCTCTCTCTCTCTCTCTGTGGCTATCTGTCCAGATACTCCCTTTAATGCCGCAGTCTGAATAGTCGCCGACTTAACATCAAATAAAGTTTACACAAGGGCTTTGTGGGCTTCGTTACATAACATGACCAACACATTCTCTTACTCTCTCTCTCTCTCTCTCCCTCTCCATCTCTCTCTTTCTCTCTCTCTCTCTCTCTCTCTCTCTCTCTCTCTCTCTCTCTCTCTCCATCTCTCTTCCTCTCTCCCTCTCTCTCTCCATCTCTCTCTCGCTCCTAATGCGTGCCAAAACCGCTCTGTGATGCACGCGCTCTCCATGCGTGCACGATTTAATCTGACGTTGTTCACAGGACAGGCAGCGCGCGCTGTGAGGGATTACTCAGAATCAGAGCGTTTCGAAGGTTTTCAGAACAGGAGCATCTCATCTCCCCCGCTTCCTCTCTCTCTCTCTCTCTCTCTCTCTCTCTCTCTCTCTCTCTCTCTCTCTCCATCCCTCCATCTCTCTCGCGCTCATTCGCCTGCTCGCTCAGCATCATCTCCGCTCGGGCTCGGGACAGGATTGGAACGCAGGCTGTGGCGCGCGGGAGTATGGGTCAAGCTACCGATCTACTTTATTTTCTATTTCTCCATCAGCATGGAATCATAGACGTCGTGTCGCTGTAACCGTTAACCGTAGGCTATCAACCGAATATAGAGAAAGTTTTCAGCCCGAGGACATGGAGGCAGTCACTTTCTTCTTCACGACCTTAGCGCTCGTGTTCGTCGGAGGACCCAGAGTCGCCAGGTAAATCCGGACGTCCTGCTTCCTCGCTCACCTGTGAGGAGGCAGAATGATCACGGGGTCTTTGATTCATAATCATGTAATGTTTTAAAATGATTCTTCGTTCCTGATCTTACAGTGATGCATAAGTAGCAGCTATGAAGGCTACTGTTTACTCGGCATTGGTAACGTTTATAGGTCAGCTACTGCAACAACGGCTTTCCTTCCGATCTCAGCAAATAGGCTATTGTAGTCTCTCTCTAAGCCTTCCAAAGCTCATACACTTGTGTTAAAAGCAAGCTGTATATATGACTATGATCTTTGGCTGGATATTGTATTCTCTAAGCCTTTCAAAGCCCATTAGCTTCTGTTAAAAGCAAGCTGTAAATATGACAGTCATCACTGAACTGGATATCTAAGCCCGGATCCTCTAACCTTTCTCCCTCTGAGCTGCAGTGGCAACGCTGGAGGTGGCTGAGAGCTATGCTATCATACATTGGTTTAGGCCTGTAGATCAAAGTTAGCATCCTTTACAATCGTATACACTCACAACACAGTGCAAACACTCACCTCAAGCTGAAGGGACACCTAAATATGTGTCTCCTTCATTGTCCATAGCTGTGCTAAATATGTGTCTCCTTTATTGTCCATAGTGCTAAATCTACTTCGCATTTCCATCATCAGTTCAGAGAGCAGTAAGACTGGGATCAGCTACCATAGAAAGCAGGGTGTGTGAGGATG
Organism: Sardinella longiceps; assembly: GCA_027497455.2. Lineage (NCBI taxonomy): Eukaryota > Metazoa > Chordata > Actinopteri > Clupeiformes > Clupeidae > Sardinella > Sardinella longiceps. The sequence continues at coordinate 12,733 of JAODXP020003691.1, forward strand.
TGATGTCATATAGATTAGAACAGGTTAATACCTTTGATTATTATGTTCTAAATCAGATTGGTTCTTTGGAGAGCCAGCCCACTCTCAGACAGGTGGTCAGCTCCAGTGATAGCTGTCAGAGACCCCTGCTGTAAGCCTTTCAAAGTGTGTGTGTGTGTGTGTGTGTGTGTGTGTGTGTGTGTGTGTGTTGTGAGCTCCAGTGCTACTTGTCAGAGACCCCTGCTGTAAGCCTTTCAAAGCTCATCAGAGTTCTGTTAAAAGCCAGCTGTGGATATGACTACTGTATGTGGGCAGTATGGTGTGTGTGTGTGTGTGTGTGTGTGTGTGTGGTGTGTGAGTGTGTGTGTGTGTGTGTGTGTGTGTGTGTGTGGATATGACTACTGTATGTGGGAAGGATGGTTGTGGTTAGGATGGATGCTGTTTACCTCACTCACGTCAGATCATGCGCTACGTAACTTTCGTAAGGCACTTCCGCGCAACGATCTGATGTTGAAGCCCATCAGAGAGATTTCAAGCCATTATTCTCTAACCGGACCAATCAGGGCCGCTGGCAGCTGTAGAGGGTGTGACGTAGCGAAGAAGCAACTGTTTTGAATCCAACCAATCCAACAAACGTAACGTGCGTCTTCGGTTGGTTTCGATGTGGTTGGCTGCAGTGTACGTCAATTAAATTGATGGACAAGCCGTTTGCCCAGTTAGATTCAAGGATTTCTGGCTCCTGAAATATCTCGTCTATCGCTGAATATCAGATGAACGCGCGTAGTGCTACATCTGACGTGAGTGAGGTAAGGATGCTGTAGGCTCCTATAGTATATAGGTGAAATATCCCAGATTGGCGTTCATGTGTGTGTGTGTGTGTGTGTGTGTGTGTGTGTGATGACAGAGAGAGAGAGAGAGAGAGAGAGAGAGAGAGAGCGGTTGTATGGGTGGATGCTGTAGGGTCGTATAGTTTCGGAAGAAAAATAAAAGAATGTAGGCTAGAGTTGAATTAAGACACCAGACGCTCATTCCTCCATGTAGGTCTCAGGGCAGCCATCCTCAGTAGGCCTACTGCCTATAGGCTTTTGCCCCATCCTCAGTAGGCCTACTGCCCCATAGTTTCCATGAACCTTCTAAGAATCATAGATGACAGTGCTGAGTCTCAGTGTCCCTGGATCAACCAATAATGGCTCATTGTATGTTGTGCACTGTCCCTGTTAAATAAACATTAAACTAAACGGGGACAGGATTAAATCATTCAGTTCATAACATCTAGGCCTAATAACCTGTTAAAATGCACCAGAATGCAGGAAATAACATCTAACTATTCCAAAATTCCCTAGGGGTGAACAGACCCCCACTTATCAAATATTATAACACCTCTGATTCACAACTGCTGGGTAGACCTGTTCTGTGACATTAGTAATGTGATGTCCATAAAAGGCCCAATTCCTCATCCACCAGACCAGCATTGTAATCGCCGCACACTCATGTAGCACGTGGCTCAAACACAAAAGACTGGAGCTGAAGGAGTGGAAGTCCAGATTGTGAGCTCCACACACACACACACACACACACTCTCTCACACACACACACACACACACACACACTCCTGTTAAATCTCCTGATCAGTGTGTTTATAATGAGAGGCTGGTCTGATCTCCGGGCTGTGCTGTGCTGCGCTGCAAACACACACACACACACACACACACACACACACACACACACACACACACACACACACACACACACACACACAGACCAAAGGGAGGCTTTCAATTGGATAGGAGGGCAAGGACAGGTGCTGTAGCGCAACACACACACACACACACACACACACACACACACACACACACACACACACACAGGCCAAACAGAGGCTTTCAGTGGGATGAGAGGGCAAGGACAGGTGCTGTAGCACACACACACACACACACAGGCCAAAGGGAGGCTTTCAGTGGGATGAGAGGGCAAGGAGAGGCACTGTAGCGCACGCACACACACACACACACACACACACACACACACACACACACACACACACACAGGCCAAAGGGAGGCTTTCAGTGGGATGAGAGGGCAAGGAGAGGCACTGTAGCGCACGCACACACACACACACACACACACACACACACACACACACACACACACACACAGACCAAAGGGAGGCTTTCAGTGGGATGGGAGGGCAAGGAGAGGTCAATCCACAGCGAGTGGGCAGGAGGTTAATGTATGCTGGGGAATATTCATTTATATTCACATTGCTATCCATATTCATATTTATATTACCATTGCTAATGCTATCCATATTCATATTCAGTGCAGCTGCTAGCCACTAGCTGCTAGAAACACAGGCAGACATGCAGGCACTGTAGCGCACACACACACACACACACTCACACACTCACTCTAGAAACACAGGCAGGCATGCAGGCGCTGTAGCCCACAGGAGTCGGCAACCTTCCAGACGCACGCTTGGGGCTGGATTAGGACCTCAGTGCCATGTCTGTGTGTGTGTGTGTGTGTGTGTGTTACTGGAAGAGAGTGTGTGTTTGTGTGCATGTGTGTGTGTGTGTGTGTGTGTGTGTGTGTGTGTGTGAGAGAGAGAGAGAGAGAGTGAGAGAGAGAGAGAGAGAGAGAGAGAGAGAGAGAAAGGTTGGATATCCACGGTTCCTCCATGGTGTGTGTGTGTGTGTGTGTGTGTGTGTGTGTGTGTGTGTGTGTGTGTGTGTGTGTGAGGTTGAATATCCATGGCTCCCCTACTGTTTAAGTTGGCTGTGGTTGGCTAGTGTGTTACTGGGAGAGTGTGTGTGCGTGTGTGTGTGTGTGTGTGTGTGTCTCTGTGTGTGTGTGTTCGTGAGAGCGAGAGGTTGGAGTTGGCCATGGTTGGCTGGTGATTGGTTAGTGTGATACTGGGAGTGTGTGTGTGTGTGTGTGTGTGTGTGTGTGTGTGTGTGTGTGTGTGTGTGTGTGTGTGATTGGTTAGTGTGATCTTCACCTACTGGAGCTCTTTGCCTTGCCAGGAAACAATTACACAACCTCCACACACTCCACACACACACTGCACTCCTCACACACACACACACACACACACACACACACACACACACACACACACACACTGCACTGCATTCCTCACACACTAGGAATAGTGGAATAGAGTGGAATAGATCAGTGACAGAGAGAAAGACACACACACACACACACATACACACACACACACACCAGGGAAGTCTGCACAAGTGGTGGCCATGTTTTAGCCTGACTAATAAGCCGACTGTTGACTCCGTCACAGTCTGGAACAATGCAATTGAAGCATGTTTCCGTTTGGATATGACGTATCCTCTCACCTGGCTCTCACTTCCGCATTCAGCAGTAACAGACGCTAGCTAATTCCAATTTATTTTGACATCGTAGCGGCAATAAGTCCTCAAGATCATGAATGTTAATGTCATGTACCAATTTTGTAAAGGTAATTCGAAAGTAAGGGGGAGAATAACGAACGTGTTCAGGCAAGAGAGACATCGCTCTAAACTGTATGCTGATTGGCTAAACCATGAGCGAACCGCGGTAGGCGCTCTATTCCAGACTCGTACGGAGGTAAAAATCATTTTAACGTAAGTACGCAGGATGGCGCTGCCAGGCTAGCCATGTTTCACCCCCTGCAGCAATGCATGTGTGTGTGTGTGTGTGTGTGTGTGTGAGATCTTGCAGGGTGTGAAGAGGGACACACTTAGACGTGGGTGAGGCGTGGGTGTGATGGAGGGCTTGATTGACAGGTCTAAGTGGGGACATGTTTTCTCTCAGAGGCCCTCAGCTTCAATAGAACAGATTGGCCACAGGGGGCAGTAGTGGTTCTAATGAGGAACAGAGAACAGGCAGTAGAGGTTCTAATGAGGAACAGAGAACAGGCAGAAGTGGTTCTATTGAGGAACAGAGAACAGGCAGTAGTGGTTCTAATGAGGAACAGAGAACAGGCAGAAGTGGTTCTAAGGAGGAACAGAGAACAGGCATGGCTGACACAGTGATGAGCTACACTAGAACACACAAGGAGAACCGATTGGCCCACAGGGGGCAGTAGAGACTGTAAGGAGGACCGGAGATCAGGCATGGCTGACACAGTGATGAGCTCAACACATGCTAGAGCATTGCACTGCATTCATCACCCTGTGCGTATCAAAGGAATGCTAAGCTAAAGCATCAATCTTTTATGAGCACTAGAACAAAGTCAACATCACCAGGATCATCTCTAATGAATGCTAGCTTCTGCACACACACACACACACACACACACACACACACACACACACACACACACACTGGCAGAAGCTAGTGATCTCTAATGAATGCTACACACACACATACACACACACACACACACACACACACACACACACACTGGCAGAAGCTAGTGATCTCTAATGAATGCTAAGCCTCCAATTTGTCTGAGGTGAGAGTAAAGCAGTAAAGAGTAAAGCAGTTTGTCAGGAGCAGCAACGCCAAACTCAAATTAGCACTCTGACTCACTCCTTCCCAGAGGAGGAACTGATACCTTTCCCAGAGGACAAACTGAGCTAGCGCAGCCTAGCGTCATCTCAGCTAACGCTCTCAGTATCAAAGCTAAGGTTAGCACTGATAACCTTCCCAAAGGAGAAACTGAGCTAGCGCAGCCTAGCGCCATCACAGCTAAAGCTCTCAGACCCACTTCCTCCCAGATGAGAAACTGAGCTAGCGCAGCCTGAGCACCATCACAGCTAAAGCTCTCAGACCCACTCCTTCCCAGATGAGAAACTGAGCTAGCGCAGCCTAGCACCATCACAGCTAAAGCTCTCAGACCCACTCCTTCCCAGATGAGAAACTGAGCTAGCGCAGCCTAGCACCATCACAGCTAAAGCTCTCAGACCCACTTCCTCCCAGAAGAGAAACAGAAGTAGCGTAGCCTAGCACCATCACAGCTAAAGCTCTCAGACCCACTCCTTCATAGATGAGAAACTGAGCTAGCTCAGCCTAGCACCATCACAGCTAAGGCTTTCAGACGCACTTCCTCCCAGAAGAGAAACAGAGGTAGCATAGCCTAGCACCATCACAGCTAAGGCTCCCAGTTTAAAGCTAACGCTAGCACCGCCATCTTTAGCAGCTGAAGGACAACAGCCATTAGCATTAGCATTGCCACCCCACAGTTAAGTTTAAGTTCATATTAATATTCTATGTGTGCCTACAGGCCTCAGAGAAAAGGCCCAGACCTCAGACCACATGAAACCCCATCAGACTGAAATAGTGTCCACTCACATTATTAGTGATACTCACATTAGTCATATTACTGTAATAGTATTAGTCACATTCACATATTGAATTGCTGTTGAGGGAAATTTAAATGTGTTGCTCTGTTCCTTGTTTTAATTTGAGTATGATCATTAGGACAAACATAATTATTATTATGGTCTATCTTTATTATTATTATTGGCTGTTCAGGTAGTTTGAAATGCAGCACAATCCTGCTGCTGCACAGCTGGTGACGGGGATGAAATTGGCAGGCTAGTCCGTGTCATGTTAAATATGTAGCCACACACACACACACACACACACACACACACACACACACCTCCAGTCTTGTCCGTTTGATGCCACTAGTCCGTGTCATGTTAAATATGTCACGCACACACACACACACACACACACACACACCTCCAGTCTTGTCCGTTTGATGCCACTAGTCCGTGTCATGTTAAATATGTAGCCACACACACACACACACACACACCCCTCCAGTCTTGTCCGTTTGATGCCGCTAGTGTGTGTCATGTTAAAATGCACAGCTCCCTGTCACACAGATTTGTTGGGGTCATATTGCAACTGTCAGCTGGTGTGTGTGTGTCGTGTGTGTGTGTGTGTGTGTGTGTGTGTGTGTGTATGTTAAACGCACAGCTCCCTGTCACATTGTAACTGTCAGCTGTGGCTGATGTTGGCTGTCGCCAACGGCAACTGGATCACTGAGCGCTTTAAGCCTCATCACCCCTTTGCTTTTGTCTTTCATCACTGTGTGTGTGTGTGTGTGTGTGTGTGTGTGTGTGTGTGTGCAGGGCCGCCGTTCCCCATACGCAGAGTACGCAAGGTGCGTAGGGCCTCAACCACTTGGCAGGGCCTCGGGGGGCCTCCAATTTTGAGCTTTACTAAAAAATGTCATGATAATAGTTACATTGCAAAAATATATGAATTAGTCATGAATAGGCCATTCATTTTTGTTAAAAATTGCGTAACTCATCATACAATTCAAGCAAATTAACAGTTTTGCCTAATATACAAAGATAGTCCTACCCACCCCTATTCCCTGAAATGGTACATCCCAAATTGCGTCTGTGAGTTTGTTGTGTCGGCTTTGATTGAAGCAGCAAGCAGCAACGTTAGAAAACTGCAAATTGCAAGATTCTGCTGTGCAAATGTTCAGTAAATGTGTCAACATCGTTGACATCTAATAATGGAGAGACAGCATGAATCTGGTGCTGACAAGCGAAAGAAAAAGAAGCAAAGAAGACGCCCGTGCATCCCTGGCCGGTAAGTCCGTTTAGGCTAACGTTAATTGTTTTGCTAACTAACGTGAGTGGAACTTCGAAGTCTTTGCTTTTTTTTTTTTTTTTGTGGGGGGGGGCCTCCCTGACCAGTTGCTTTGGGCCTCCAAACCTTGCAGCGGCCCTGTGTGTGTGTGTGTGTGTGTGTGTGTAAGTGAGCGTGTGTGTCTGTATGTGTGTGTAGGTGACAATATACTGTATACAGATTGAGAATATGAGTGGAATAGCGTGTTTGTGTGTGTGTGTGTGTGTGTGTGCAATAGTGTGTGAGTGTGTCAGTGGTGTGTGTGTGTGTGTGTGTGTGTGTGTGTGTGTGTGTGTGTGTGTGTGTGCAATAGTGTGTGAGTGTGTCATAGTGGTGTGTGTGTGTGTGTGAGTGCAATAGCATGTGAGTGTGTATGTCAGAGTGAATTGTGTGTGTGTGTGTGTGTGTGTGTGTGTGTGTGTGTGTGTGTGTGTGTGTGTGTGTGTGTTTGCAGTCACATGTGAATTCTTTGATGGCAGTAACTGCATGTGGAGTTCTGAGGAAGATCAGACTCTATATCTCACACAGGTTCCATACAGGCCATGGTTCTATACAGGCTCCATGGTTCCATACAAGCCATGGTTCTATACAGGCTCCATGGTTCTATACAGGCTCCATAGCTCCATACAGGCCATGGTTCTGACTGCCTTCCACTTCTGGCTCATCAAAGACCAAATGTGGGAAGCTATTCAATACCTCAGGACAATGTATGGAACCATGGCCTGTATAGAACCATGTTAGTGTGTTTCAGGTGTGTGTGTGTGTGTGTGTGTGTGTGTGTGTGTGTGTGTGTGTGTGTGTGTGTGTGTGTGTGGCATGTGCTACAGACACTGTGCAGGCAGTAATCAATGGTTAGCGCTGCTGGTGACGTTGTAGCACCGTTTAAACAGAAAAGAGTCAAAATCAATAGGCCTACACTTCTCCAGAATCAGAATGCTTAAGCCCCACTCGTGACATGGGACTCAATAACCTGTGTGTGTGTGTGTGTGTGTGTGTGTGCGTAAGAGGGAGAGAGACAGTGGGTATTATTGTAATAGGTTTTATAGATTCACATAGACACAATAACCCGTGTGTGTGTGTGTGTGTGTGCGTGCGTGTTCGGTTTTATAGATTCACATTTACACCTCTTCAACATCCCATAGTTATTTCTGTCAGATGATAGTCATGGTCAGTTGATCCATTTATTTATTGATTTATTTATTTATTTATTTATTTTGTGTAATAAAACACAGACAGGTCTAAAGGTATGGAGAGCTAAATTAACACACATCCAGAGAGTGATGCTGGATTGTTCGTTGAGACGTACAGTAATAATGTGATGAAGACTTTAGGTAGTGTTTTGTTTGTTATAGCATAGCATATGTTGTGTATTTTTTGGTACTGTTTTGTTTGTTAGCATAGCATGTGCTGTGTGTTAGTGTTGTGTGTTTAGGTAGTGTTTTGTTTGTTATAGCATAGCATAGCATATGTTGTGTATTTTTGGTAGTGTTTTGTTTGTTAGCATAGCATGTGCTGTGTGTTAGTGTTGTGTGTTTAGGTAGTGTTTTGTTTGTTAGCATAACATATGTTGTATGTTTTTTTTGCAGTGTTTTGTTTATTAGCATAGCATGTGCTTTGTGTTTTAGGTAGTGTGGTAGTGTTGTGTAGTGTGGTGTAGTGTTGTCCTAGCAATACTAGTATCCTGCATACCGTAGCTAAATGCTTTTGCTATGCATGTGTAGCCGGTGGCGGTCCGCACCGCACACGGGTCTCAAACCCGCCACCCCGCCAGCTACAACAAACTCCCGGCGTGGGAATAGGACACTCTAACCACTGACCTGAAAGCCCAGGCCTCTAACTCAAACGCCCAAGGAATTGGGTTGTGAGGATTTACACGTACTGCCGGCAGCTAGCTGAGCTAGCTATCAGGAGTGTTATTGTGCATTAGATGGCTGCCGGCAGCTAGCTGAGCTAGCTATCAGGAGTGTTATTGTGCATTAGATGGCTGCCGGCAGCTAGCTGAGCTAGCTATCAGGAGTGTTATTGTGCATTAGATGGCTGCCGGCAGCTAGCTGAGCTAGCTATCAGGAGTGTTATTGTGCATTAGATGGCTGCCGGCAGCTAGCTGAGCTAGCTATCAGGAGTGTTATTGTGCATTAGATGGCTGCCGGCAGCTAGCTGAGCTAGCTATCAGGAGTGTTATTGTGCATTAGATGACTGCCGGCAGCTAGCTGAGCTAGCTATCAGGAGTGTTATTGTGCATTAGATGGCTTGTCAGGCAGCTAGCTGAGCTAGCTGAGCTAGCTATCAGGAGTGTTATTGTGCAGTAGATGACTGCCGGCAGCTAGCTGAGCTAGCTGAGCTAGCTATCAGGAGTGTTATTGTGCATTAGATGGCTTGTCAGGCTGGTGCTTTTTAGGAAATAGTGTTATTCACAGTCTTACCTGGAGTAACATATGTGGGTAAAAAGCATTTTGGATTCAGTGCATTTTCCTAGTCTGGCTTGTGAGACTGGTGTTATAAGGTGCATTAGATGGCTTGTCAGGTGTGTGTGTTAGTGTGCATTAGATGGCTTGTCAGGTGTGTGTTAGTGTGGGTATTGTGGGTGTGATGTGGGTAGCGGGCGATGGGGGTTGTGGGTGAAATGTGGGTAGCGGGCGATGGGTGAAATGTGGGTAGCGGGCGATGGGGGTTGTGGGTGAAATGTGGGTAGCGGGCGATGGGTGAAATGTGTGTAGCGGGCGATGGGTATTGTGGGTGAAATGTGGGTAAATGTGGGTAGCGGGCGATGGGGGTTGTGGGTGAAATGTGGGTGAAATGTGTGTAGCGGGCGATGGGGGTTGTGGCTGTGATGTGGGTAGCGGGCGATGGGCGTTGTGGGTGTGATGTGGGTAGCGGGCGATGGGGGTTGTGGCTGTGATGTGGGTAGCGGGCGATGGGCGTTGTGGGTGAAATGTGGGTAATTGTGGGTAGCGGGCGATGGGCGTTGTGGGTGTGATGTGGGTAATTGTGGGTAGCGGGCGATGGGGGTTGTGGGTGTGATGTGGGTAATTGTGGGTAGCGGGCGATGGGGGTTGTGGGTGAAATGTGGGTAATTGTGGGTAGCAGGCGATGGGGGTTGTGGGTGTGATGTGGGTAATTGTGGGTAGCGGGCGATGGGGGTTGTGGGTGTGATGTGGGTAGCGGGCGATGGGGGTTGTGGGTGTGATGTGGGTAGCG